>JANSTV010051961.1:0-13776 GCA_027564135.1 Lestremia cinerea
GGGTGTGTGTGTGTGTGTGTGTGTGTGTGTGTGTGTGTGTGTGTGTGTGTGTATGCGTGTGTATGCGTGTGTATGCATGTGTTTGCATGTGTGTGCAATCGGTGTACGTCTATTTGTTCAAGCCGTCGGAACGATATTGTTTATACAGGCCTACCGATCGAATCACATAGCTGCACATTAGCGGCAAGAGCTATGTTGTTTAGCACTTGAGGTTCAAGTTATTGTTGATGCGGATGATTGGCTATGACGGTTCGATGATATTGGTGGTGATGTAGTGAAGTATTCATATCTGAATTAATATCTGATAACATCAATAATTACACAACGATGTGATTTCCATTAGTTTCCTTGGCATCGGAAAAACTACCCATATGGACCGGACCACACACGTCTTTAATGTTTGTGTTCGTGTCGGTTATCTTTTTCGATAGCTCGTCAATTTCATTTCGGCAATTGAATATTGGTTCTGCTTTCGGCTTTCAGCTTTCGGCTGACCAATTAGAAGGCATCATCCAAATGGATTGGCACATCAATTTTTCGATTGTTGATTTTCAACAATTAATTTTCGATGCGATTGTTGTCAACCAATTTTATCGTTTTCCACCCGTTCGTATGGCTCGCATTAAGATGCAAGTCAACCCACAAACACAAATGGCATGTCACATTCCATATCGATACCACTGGGGACAATTTGAAAAACCATTTATTTTAATGAAACGAAAATTAATGAGCCGAGACACAAGATCGAAGCAAAAGCATCGACAACAACATATCAACATTCACACAAAGCCCAGACATACATACGTACATACATTCAGACGGAAAGAAAGAGAAATAAAATAAAATAAAATTAATGAAATATTGAAAAACATCGGAAAACTGAGAAAGTCGAATGCCAGCAACCAAAATAAAATTTTTAGAGAAGATTCAAAACAAATGAATGTTGAATATTTCAAACGCACAATATACAAAACATATTTTATCGCATGTACCGTTCTGATCGTTGTGCACCAAAGAAAGTTTCACATTCGAATGCTAGATGAAATTCGTCATTTGTTTGGCATCGAAACGCTGAACTTTTCTCGTGCATTCGGTTTTCGGCTTGCTTGGTTCGGTTTCTTTTACTTTCATCGGATTCAAAACTTCATTTCACTGGCTCGGTTTTTCGCTCTACGAATTTCCGGATAATCGAATTTTCTTTATTAAAACACCATAATCGCATTAGTTTTTCGAATCGAAAATTAACGAAATTTTTCTAAACAATTTGATTTTGCACAAAACTTGAAGGAATTTTTCGGTTTTTTAAGCCGAAAAAAAATTCTTTATTCAGAATAATTCACATCAGATGAATTCAAGTTTGTATCGTCTGAATACACTTGTAAGCTTTGCGTCACACAGAAAATGTCAAACTGAACTAAAAACGATTTTCTCGATTTCCCAGTGATTTGGTATCGTATCTTTGCGAGATGAAATACATGCAGATGTACACGCGAGCGCAGATTCACCGAATCGTGCACATTTTCGAAATGTTCGCATACACACAGCCAGTGGCAGACACAGACACACACGAACGCGAACACATACATATCACAGCAGGCACGCACCATCATACACACACATACACACCCAGACCATCACACACAGAGACCGTATCAGGAGATAGGAAAATGGTATAAAAATTGCGCAACTCCCATTGTTAATAATGTGTCCTGTTACTTTCATTGAAGATTTCTTTTTGTCTTGTGCTTTTCGCATTTCCAAACCATTTGGTGAAGTAATGCCTCATCTGGATGGATGTTGCCTGGAATGCACTCTGCTCATTTGAAAAATGCAGCAGATTCGAATTTCGAATTTGGTGCTCATGCGGACTTGTATGCGTGTGTGTGTATGTGTATGTGTGTGTGTGTGTTTTCAACAACGTTCGGGATTGCTTGCCGGGAAACTCTGAAACAAACACGTCAAAATCATGTGTTTCACCATAACAACGCGGTAGGGCTTCCCATCAAAGAGTTTTCTGAATTCTAACAGCCTATTTTTAGAAGGCTTCTATTTTTGGGGTTGAAGCCGCTCTCATCTCTGATCAACGATTTGAGGTTCTTGTTTTCTGTTATGACAATTTCATTCTGTGTTTTGTAACATTCATACAGACTCCGGCCTAGGACGAACAACGCGTAACTACGTGACGCGAGTGCGACACGGCTACTGATGTTCCTTTAAGCTTTTGGAGATATTTTATAAGCTATTCCGAAAAGGGAGAACTTTGAGTCCTCTCGTTCAAAGTCAATGAAAGGCATACTACTTTGAAGGGAGAATTCTAATTAGTAACAAGGCCAGAGCGGAAAGGGAAATTTCATATGGGAAAATATTCGAAATGGAGAATGTCGATTGGGTATTTTGAAACGAGATTCGAATAAGTACCCAGTTCATGCACTGATAGGAATCAAAGAGAAAAAGTTTTCTAGAAGTAAATCTTCATTCTTTGCGATGCGTCACGCAACGCAACAGTTCATTTGAAAGACAAACAGAACGTTTCCAGATCGAAAATGCCATTAGGGTCATTAACGAAATCGAAGAGGAAAAAACGAGTAATAGCAGTCACTTGGACCATAATAAACGTTGAAACTTATTGCTCCGAAAATGTTCCATCATCATATCGTATCGCGGATAGAAGTGTATATTGATAAAATTTTCAACAGCTGAAAATTACAGTAATTTCGTATCATCTGAAATGGAACGAAAACCACGATGAAAAACGTCCAATATGCAGGAGCATGCGTATGGAAGATCCGTCCATCCATCCATCCATCGTGCAGGAGCGACCGTACACACGACCATGATATTTGACATTTGTTCGGTTTCTGCAACTCAGTCTCATCTCCTTTCAATCGTCCTTGCTTCATCATTTTCCAACGTTTTCGGTCAATTTCATATATTCTTTCTGTTTATTCATTTGTTGTTCTGACTCTATCATTTGGGTTTACGTTAAAGCTTTCCTTCTACTTTATGAAATTATCGCCTTGCTGATTTGTTGATATGTGAATAAAGTCGACTGGGATTGTTCATCTTCGCATTTTTGGCCATTTGTTAGTTTTGCGTTCCATTTCTTCTTCTGCTGCTGCTGCTGCTTCTTCTCCTATTCTGTTCTTCATCGTCATCATCATCGTCTTTCCTGCTATTTTTACTCTTGCCAGAAATTTCGGTTGGCTGGCTGGTAGTATATCCCGCGCGTCACGAAAACGAATAAATTTTATGAGTTAACAGATTCTGAGCGAAGCCAGCACCGAAGAAATATCATAATAATATTATACTGATGGTGTGTTTGAACCGCAGTTTGATGTTCAGACGGAACATGAGCCAGAAGCACCAATGAACCATCAAAAACATTACGCGATATACCAAATGAAACATGAGTTGGATAAATTTTCTGCATTGCATCTTGTGAAATGGCACAAATAATCAAGAATTATATACACCCAATTACAATATATTCATGTTGAGTACGAAAGAATGGAAAGCAAATAAAAAATTGCGAGACCGAAATTGTAACGCTCGGACAAAAGACGATGAGCAAGTGCAAATTTACCAATGGCAGCGGTTGAAATAACATTTCAGGATACATCAATCGACTTTACTGTTCGAAACAAACCGAAACAAGACTCCAGAGCCCTAGAGACTAAGACTTTGACGCATTATCTCTCTCTCTCTCTTTTTTTTCTATCTCTCTCTGTCTCGCTCTCTCTTCTCTCGACTCATTATATATAGAATTTTATTCACCATTAAAAATGAATTGATTGATGCGATGCGATGCATGATGATCGTTTTCGGCTTGTCATATCTAGGCTGGGTGCCCATGACTTGGAATGGAATGTTTGTTGGTAAAGTTGTGAAGCCATCGGTACAGGCATGAATTGACTATGAAACATTCAGTCGAGAACCAAAAAAGGCTGCCTTGCTACCGTATGCCAATGAATTCGGTATATTACCCCCAATTTGTATCTACACACATCGCAACGCCTACATCCTCATCATTCCACTCGCTCGCTCGTACATCGCATTTAAGAATTTCACTTAACGATACAATATGCCATATGAAATTTTATTGTCATGGGAAATTCATAGCATATTTTTGAGAAAATCTTGAAATATTTTCACTAATTTTATTTGGATGTTGGCTCTGCCATATGCGGCATATCTGTACGACTATACACCGCATCGACTTTAGTTCGTTGTGTAAAGTTCGGATGACACAGTAACCGCATGCTTTGGTTTGAAAATTCATGCGATGGCACTTTTCTACTTCGAAATATTCTCCGAGAGTTGATTGCTTTTCGAAATTCAATTATTGTATGAAATATTCTTCGGCAAAGGTGGTGTTTGAATCTATGAAGAGCCGTGTAACTGTCGTCATATGAAATAGTAAATAAATTAGACTGGCGGAACATACTCTTGAAAACGTTCAATGTTCATCTAAACGTCATCGATTTTGAGGTTATATCAGTTGACATTTGGTGAGCTACTGACAGCCACAACACACAAAACTGCCAGAGCACACGTGCTTTTTTTTGGTACCGCGATTTTCCCAAGATATTTCGTTTAATCGGATTGAATTGATTTCAGTTACGTATAATTGATGATTCGGTAGCAAGTACCACATCCGTTTGGATTTCTCTAGCTGAATTCACTCTTAAACAATCACAATGACATTCTACTGCAATCCCAAACGAAAGGCCTACGTTCTGAACCCACGCGGGAAACCACTGTACGAAGGTAAGTCAAGATTCTTAATTCATTTCGAACACTCGTTGGCACTCTCGATGTTTCAGATTCAAGTCGATTCGGCACAAAAATGTTGGAGAAAATGGGTTGGTCTAAAGGCAAGGGTCTTGGCGTGAATGAAGATGGACAACAGAATTTCATTAAAGTGGCCCACAAGGCTGATTCGAAGGGTATTGGGTTCGAGGATCGAGATGACCAATGGACTCAACATGAAGATCAATTCAATTCATTGCTGAAATCGCTGGATGATAACTCAGCGGCTGTATCTGAAGAGGAAGAAGATGCTGGACTACAGTGCCGCGGCTTTGGCTTTAGTGAAAAGAAACCGAAAGAGGTGGCACCATTGACAGCTCTGAGTGGAGAATCTCTCGAGGAAAAATCAAGGAAATCCAATGCGCGGGTTCATTACAAGAAGTTTACTCGCGGAAAGGACATTTCGAGATACAGTGAGAGAGATTTAGCCAACATTTTCGGGAAGAAAGAATTAGGCGAAGAAGAACCAACAGAATCATCGACTGATCAGCCCGAAGAGGAGCCACAGGATGATATGAAAAAATTCGGAATAACAACAATCGAAACGGGAACGTCTATCAGTGATTATTTCAAGAATAAAAAACTGAATTTGCTGAAAAGAAAGAGTGGTACGACAGACGGAGTAAAAGAAACAGCAGAGACGGCAAATTCTGAAGTGGTTGATCCATCGCCACCAGAAAAAAAGAAAAAGAAGAAGCGCAGTAAGGAAGGATCCAACGAGGAAATCACAAACGGAGTCGAAGAAATTGTTCAAGATGATAATAGCAAAGAGAGCAAAAAGAAAAAGAAGAAGAAAAACAAGGAAGATCCCGTTGAGCAAGCCAACCAACCCGAAGAGGTTGAAATCGCTGAGAGTTCATCCCCAAAAAAGAAGCGAAAACGAAAAACTGATAAAGAATCGGTGAGTGCGGAAGATGAGGGAAAAACAGAGGAGGCAATCTCTGATGCGGAAAAAGTGTCGCAAAAGAAGAAGAAAAAGAAAAAAGATAAAAAAGCCCAAAGTGAACTCGTTGAAGAAGAATCAAATGAGAGTGAGGTAAAGTCAGAAATGAAATCAGTGAACATATTCGCCAAAATATTGACGGAATTGACTAATCATAAACATTTGATTGATGCCTCTTCAACAGACCAGCAAGCACAGAAGGCTGTAAACGATTTGACGCGTGAGCCATCTTCCCAGTTTGACGTTAACTTGCAAGAGATCTACGAAATAAACCGCTATCAAGCCGAATTATTTCGTTTTCTCGATCTGGATGGCTTCAAATCGTCCAATCTGTGTGATTTAGCTGGCTACGGGTTCAGCAAGCAAATGGAATTGAAAGTATCCTCACGCACAAAAGACAACACGAAAATCAATGACTTGTGGGATTACGCATTGGTCAATAAGTACGGCCAAGATGTGATCAAAGCAAAGAAGAAGCAGAAGTATGGATTGAAAGCGATAACGAAAAAAAATCTATTCACCGGAATCTGATGATTGTGTCTGAGCGGACGAGAGTGATATGAATATGAATAAATTGATAAATACTTTTCTAAATAAATTTTCAATTTGATGTTTCAATTCTTTGAACCTCCCTTCTGAACGGCAGACCAACACCAAGCATGGAATAGACGCAAAAAAGCGATTTTCGTAGAAAAATTTTTATTTTACAATGTATTTTGTATTTTTGCAAAAACAATAGAAAATTTCATGTGAAAATGTTCCAAAATAGAGACAAAAAAAAGAGAAAATTTTGTGAGCTCATTGCGATTGATTGCTGGCATTTTTCCGCTGAGCAATGCGTCGAGACCGCCGTGGCGGTGGTGCTGAGCTGCTACTGCTGCCTTCACCATTTGTATTTGGTTCGGTCTCTTTGATGTAACGTTTGAACGGCACTTTTTTCGGGCAGTAGTATGTGTTCAAATTCAAATGGAAGTCCCAGGAACTAGTTAATATTTCATTTCTATACGGATGCCAGGCCACATCCCGCACGATATCGTTATGTCCACGTATTGAACTGACGATATTTCCGGTCAGGACATCATAAACTGGAAGACAGAGAAACATTCAAGTAGATTAACTCAGGTCGAAATGAACATATCAAGTTTCGAGACTTACTTATGAGACGACCAGTTCCACAGCCAGTGTAAATATATCGTTGTCCAGTGGTCTCCAACGGCGAGAACTTTGCACGGATCAACGTTTTGCAAACGCGATGACCACGATAAGTCATGACACTTACATCTTCCGGTAATGTAATAGAATCCGTGTAGACTGTTTGAGAAGGTTCCCAATTAGCTTTTTGATTTCGACAAACATGAGACAATCATCATTCTACTTACACTCTTTGGGCACTTCGTCCCATCGATAATCCCATCGGGTGTGATAGCGAATCTGTCGTCGGAATGATGGCGCAAGGTTTTCATTGCTTTTCTTCGAAAATACTCGCATGTCCCAGAGTTTGATGGTTTGATCTTTTGAATTCGAAATCAGATATCGCGTATCGTTCTTCGAATCAATGTAAGTGATGCCATCCAGATGGCCTATCAAAACACCCACTTCTTTTGGATTTGATTCATTCAAACTTCGTCGATCCCATATCTTCAAAATGCCACTGTCTGAGCCACTGTATAAAATATTCGATGTGTCGTCAACGAAACCAACAGCATTTACGTCATGAGTATCGGCCTCGACCTGTGAGGATGAAACAATGACGAATTATTGTCGGCACGTTGCGATTGGCAAACTCTCTTCACTTTCACATACCGGAATTTTAAGTGTACGTCGATCCGATAGACGGTCATAAATGTAGAGGCAACCATCACTACCACCACCAATGATTTGTTCACCGCAATTTGAGAATGCTAATGAGAAAATGCAGAAGCTTGATTTTGCGGGATGCAAAAATAGCGGTTGCAGGTTATGCGCTGAATCATGAATGCGACTGATGTACACTGAAAGTGAGTAAATCGAGAAGATAAGTCTCTTGATGGCCAACAGCCCAACACCGCACAGAAACTTACAACACGATGACCACGTGGAGTAGACAAAGTACTCCCCATCTGGGCTAAATGCAATATCCAAAATGCACCAGTTGACATCTTTTGCCGATACCTCATTGATGCTCTTGTACTTATTAGTTGTCGCATCATACAAACGAATGACACTATCTGAAATGCCATTGGCCATTCATACTGAACCATTGAGAATGCTCACTATTAAGGACCTGTCCACTCACCCTGCGATGCCGTTAAAAAATATTTGCCATCTCGCGAAAAGGTGCCGCAAAACAGTTTTCGATCAAACTCCTTTAGAGATTTCTTATAGTTTGGCAGAAAATTATTGTTGATTTTGCATCGTTCGGATTGTGTGAACGAGCCGGGCTTGGCTCCAGCACCAGTCTGCCGATTGTTTATCATGTTCACCAGAGACCATTTGGCTGTTGGACTCGTTTCATCTGATCCGTAACCAGAACGATGTTTGATGCTTTGAAAGATAGCATTTTTCTGAAGAGCGAAAAAAAATGGACCAAACATTAGCCATGCAATTCCAAATCAGTCAATCAGAACGATTGAATGAACAGTTACCTGCAGATTTTCCAAATTCGGTTTGACTTTAATTTGAGGCATACGCAAACGTCGAGGATTCACAGATGCATCATCAAATGTCAATTCACCTCTGAAACAATAAATGAACCATCAAAATTTACGATCCAATGAAATCATCGCAAATTCAAACTATTGCGCAACATTTCCGATAATGTGGCCGTAGTTGAATGAACGCACAAAATGAAGAAGTGCACGATTTGTGTCATGTGGAATGTTAAATGTGAAACGTAATGAAGGGCATCAAACGTACGTATGGATAAATCGCTGCAACAATAGATTTATATAATAATCCTCATCGGTTCTGTTATCTTCATTGTCGACATTCATGTAATGAAACATGTCATAGCTGATTTCCATGTCTTCATCTTGTGAATCGGACTCATTATCACGATCCATAATGCTGCTCATGGAACTTTCGAAATTGCCCATAAAAATTTATTCTTGATGTGCCTCTGGATGATCGAGTCGAGCTATTTCGACCATTTAATGGTTGCAAATATGGTTGACAAGTCTACCACACGGTGCAATCAAATTCGACAAAAACCGAGCTGCCTCTTTATTGTCTTACAGCTTTGCGTGCGTTCGACTTTTGTCTTGGCTTATTTTTTCTCTACTACTTTTTTTCCACTTTTGCCTTGTTCGGTGTGACTGTGTTCGTCGTTTTGTGTCTCGATTCAGAATCAATGTCCGACGTCTTCGTGCGTTGGTTAATTCAACAGAAATTAAATAAATTTTTTTTCTCGCAAAGAAACTACAGTTTTATATTGATTTTCGACTGAATTGTTTGCCATTTAGAAATTGCTTTTCGAAAACCCAATTCACGTTTCACCATACAACAAACTTGTCTACAACTATTATTATCACAAAATGGTTAAATAATCTTTCCAAATCGAACCAAGTAAAACAACATTATATCAACTTGATATTCATATTTATTTTTATTGAATGCATCAACACGAATGCTTAAGGTAATCCTAACACATATGCGATTGATGTTACTTTGTTGTCAACATTTTCTAAGCGACGTATTTTCTCTGTTTTTTTTGTCGTATCCCTATCGAGAGCACGGCTGACCATCAACGTATTCCTCGGATGACATTTATCGATTATTTTCATAATTGCACTTCAATTTCAAAGGAGATTCTTCTTGGAAATTTTACAATTCGAAACTGTCGGCTTTTCCATCATCACTAGCCTTGTTCCTGAAGAGCAGAGTCCACATTCCGAGACTCCAAACGGCATTTAATTGTCCGATCGCATATGCCTCTTCGCCACTTGTTCGCAACTCCATTCTTTGACAACTCGAAATGGAGTCAAGCTTGACAACTTGTACAAATATTCGTGTGTCGGAGAATCTACAAAGTCGCTACAAAAAATTTCATCGTTTCGGTTCAAAATAGAAATAAACTCTGTGTTTTTGTGACTTTGTCAAATTCCAACACAGCAAAACAAAATGTTACAAGAATACGAAGATGACTATTTTTTGGAAGAAGATAAAATGTAAGCGATATTTATTGTCTTCGATGTTTTGTTTAGCATGGAATTGGTGTCATATTGTGTGCGCCGTATTGAAGCGCCTCTCATATTATTCGAGCTAATTATTGTTTTGCTGTTTTCTCCTATGATTTCATCAATTGTAAATAATTTTGATTGAATTTTCGCCTTTTGATTTCGTCCTCTGTCGATTACGCCTCCCTATGAGTTTGCCCGACTAGGAGCTCACCTGTTTTTCACTGGCCAGCTGTCAACACAAAATCCTGGTGGATTCATTCAGATCGGCCAGTGGCTTAGAAGATCGCAAAAGCATTGCTAGAGGCTCTAGATTCACCCCTCGCATATCTTAATTGGACTAGAACGCTACAAATTGATATTTAAGAAAAACTAAACCAAAAACAAAGAAAAACAAAATTTCCCTATAATTTGTTTGCTCGAACACAGCAAGGAATCGCAAATAACGACAACATTCAGTTCGGAAATAGCGATCGACGAGCAAAATCTGGATGAAACGGATGACTCTGTTCAAATTTTCGAACGTTCGGATGCGTTTTATAAGTTTTATCAAAAGCATGAATTGCTGCGATTGTAAGTTCAAAACAAAACAAACATTGTTATTTGCTAGTCGAGAATTTCGTTGAAGTCTTCCTTTTGGGGATGAACCAAAAAGGATTTGATTTGGAGTGCGGTCATTTGACAGGAGGTTTCTCAAGACATTTTTCGTTCGACTCTATTTTGTTTATTTGATTATTTTTGCACTAAAACGCTTTTGCACTTCTTCTGTTGGTTTTGCCGTTCGCGACTAGTTTTTCTAACCAAATACTAACTGATTAACATCCAATTCCTCAGGGGCATGACGGTTTCGTCCGGCTCAGTAATTATAAAAAAGGATCACACAAATTTGATTGGTATTAGTATCGGTGGTGGGGCACCTTATTGCCCATGTTTGTACATCGTTCAGGTACATTCCGAAAGACTCCAAGTTTATTTTGGATGCAAATTATCAAAATCGTTTCGTTTCCGATTCGCAAACGAGATTCAATTCAATTCAAAGAAAATTCTGACAGAAGGAATCTCTACCGTAGGTATTTGATGGCACCCCAGCCTCTGTGGAAGGTACTCTTCAGAGTGGAGATGAACTGCTGGGGGTTAATGGTAAATCGGTGAAAGGCAAGACAAAAGTCGCGGTGGCGAAAATGATTCAGTCAACGGACGCGGAGGTGACCATCCATTACAACAAACTACATGCGGATCCGACCCAAGGCGAAACTCTAGACATTGCCTTGAAGAAATTGAAGCATCGGTTAGTGGAAGGCATGTCCAGCAACACAGCCGATTCATTGGGACTATCAAGAGCCATACTATGCAATGACTCTCTGGTGAAGCGATTGCAGGAATTACAAGGCACTGAAGCAATGTACCGTGGATTGGTGGAGCACTGCAAAAGGTATTTGGTCGCCAATTTGTTTGAGAGAAACGAAATTGATTTTCGGCCGTTTCCCGTTCCAGAATGCTGAAAGCCCATTTCGATGTCATTCAGTGCTATGCAGCGCTAGGGCGCAATTTTGCAGAAATCAAAGAGCCTCAACAGACAGCTTCAGAAGCGTTCCGCATATTCAGTGAAATGCATCGAAACATGGAAAAGGATGGCTTGAAGATGTTGAAAACCGTCAAACCGGTGCTATCGGATTTGGGAACGTATTTGACGAAAGCCATTCCCGATACCAAACTAACCATCCGTCGCTATGCCGATGCAAAATTCACCTACCTGTCATACTGTTTGAAAGTTAAGGAATTGGACGACGAAGAGCACACCTATGCTGCCTTACAAGACCCATTGTATCGAGTCGAAACAGGCAACTACGAATATCGTTTGATACTGCGCTGTCGACAGGAAGCCCGAGCCAAATTTGCAACTCTCCGAAATGATGTTTTAGAAAAACTGGAATTGCTAGAAAGCAAGCACGCTCATGATTTGGTGAACCATTTGAGAAAGTTGCTAGAGGGTCTGGCTCAATGTAGCAAAGATGTCGCCGAACGCTTACAAGCCCATCCAAATCTGTTTCCGATCGAAGTCGACCTCAAACCAAGTGCATTCCAATACAAAGCCAATCAGCTGCCTATCAAATACGACGACGATGATGGTCAAGGAGAGGAAGAGCTTCCGGCTGACATTGAGTTGGGAGAGGATGCGATGAATAGGAGCAGAGCATCGTCTCCGACGACTGGAGGAGTGGATAGCCCCCTGGGCTTGATCTCAGGTTTCGAAGACATCACCTTGAATGGCAAAAATCGAATGACAAGTTCCTCTACGGCGGATAATTTGCTGCTGGAATTGGGAATTGCCGACATTGACCTCTCAGTTGGAGTGTCCACAACTGGACCGACCGACAAGAACAATGACGATTGGTTTGCGGATTTCAACGTTTTCAACTCGGACACCTCAGATTCGACAATGGACATATTCGGAATTTCATCGCCAGCAAGCAATGGCAATTCAGGGACTGCCAATTTATTGGATTGAACTTTGCAAAAGGCATTGTTGATCCGACACCGAGACTTCGAGTTTAAGTTTTTCACATTTCTAGTCATAACGTGTCATTGCATTTAGAATATTTGCTTCCTGTAACGACAAATATAATTTATTCTCTCATCGATTTGAGTACATTTTCACATTGTTTTCTAATTTTCTGTGTGTGTGTGTTGCCACGGTCAATCGTGAATGAAGGATGTTTCATAATTCGTTCACAATCGCGCGCGTTTCACGCGAGAGTAAGGTTGTCGGGCGACAACGCAAATCATTATTTATCTCCAGTTTGTCTAACATTTGTTTTATTGAAAGTATATTTATTACAAGTTAAGTTCAAATGATGATGAAATAAAGTGACAAACAAATGAAAAATAGAGTATAAATTATGAATTCAGCTTTGTGAGAAGCAAAGGAGCATTTTGAAGAAAACACGTGAAGGAAAATTGTTCATTGAATTCTGTGGTTTTGTGGTGTTCGTGCAAAAAGCTAGCCGAGCGAAGTTAATCGTCGATGATAACACAATCGTCATCGTCATCATCATCATCATCATCGTCATCTGAGCCGGTTGCTAGCCTTGTTCGTTTCGAAGATGGTTCGCCCAGATTCTCTTCGGCTTGACGCTTTTTAACTTCAACAACATCGCTGCTGGATGTGCTTGGAGCATTCGAATCGTCATCCTCAATGATGCAAACATCGTCATCGTCATCCTCATCGTCTTCATCATCGTCGTGATCATCCATGTCTTCTTCCTCCTCCTCCTCTTCGTCATCAATAGCATCAATAGTAATGGGGCCATCAGGCTTGGCATCTGAAGTGGCGCCGTTCAGCGAATCTTTTGAGGTGTGAGACGAGAGCCCGGAGGTGCCAGCCACAACGTCTTCATCGTCTTCAACGATGCATAAATCATCATCGCTGTTATCATCAATGCGAGTCCGCTTCGCAGCTGGACCAGAATCGCCATTTTCCGATTCATTTGATCCTTGGGCTGGTTCTTCGGTTTTGTTATTCTCTGGCTTTAAAGTATCGGGATCCGCAATAATTTCGAACAATGCCTCTTCTCGTTCAGGTGTCCGGTGGATGATGATGCAATTCAGTTCGTAATTCTGAAAGAAGTCATCCACCTTGAGAATGCATCCATCGACGATATTCATCTCTGCCAGTGTTTTATCGTTGTTACATTCGGTCTCCCCTTCTTCGGAGGATATCACGATGACTCCCTTGCCATCGATTATGACGTCTGGATCGACTGTGTTTAACGATTTGACCAGTACATCGTCACGGAATTGTTTGACGGTCACCTTATTCGTGTCGATTTTGATCACAACTTCCGGCTTCGGCGAACAGACAAAACATTT
>JANSTV010051972.1:0-13775 GCA_027564135.1 Lestremia cinerea
TCCACTCACGCCTTGCTTACTCCATTGGATTTGGTCAAGTGCCGTTTGCAGGTCGACTCAGCCAAGTACAAGAACGTGGTCCATGGCTTCAAGTTGACACTCAAAGAGGACGGTTCCCGTGGCTTGGTTAAGGGATGGGCACCAACCGCTATTGGTTACTCCGCTCAGGTACGACCTCATTCACATGACTGACCGTCGAAATGGCTCAGCCAACGGATTAACGAGGATTAATCGCCATTGTCTTTCCTTTCCATCGTCCAGGGTTTGTTCAAATTCGGTTTCTACGAATTGTTCAAAGTCTACTATGCTGACTTCATCGGTGAGGAGAATGCCTACCAATACCGTACAGCGCTCTATTTGGCTTCTTCTGCTTCGGCTGAATTCTTCGCTGATATTGCTTTGGCTCCATTCGAAGCTGCCAAGGTTAAGATCCAAACCACTCCCGGATTTGCATCGACCTTGCGTGAGGCCGCACCAAAAATGTACAAGGATGAAGGAGTCAATGCCTTCTACAAGGGTTTGGTGCCATTGTGGATGCGTCAAATCCCATACACAATGATGAAGTTCGCCTGCTTCGAACGTACTGTTGAGCTGTTGTACGCGTAAGTTGACCGGAACTGCGAATTTTCCTTCCGGCAAAGCTTGTAATCGTTTACTTTTCCATCATTTCAGAAATGTCGTGCCAAAACCACGATCAGAATGCTCCAAGGGTGAACAATTGGTCGTCACATTCGCTGCTGGTTACATTGCCGGTGTGTTCTGTGCCATCGTCTCCCATCCAGCTGATGTCGTTGTCTCAAAATTGAATCAATCCAAGGGACAGAGCGCCTTCCAGGTTGCCTCAAAACTCGGCTTCTTCGGCTTGTGGAACGGTTTGGTGCCACGTATCGTGATGATCGGTACATTGACCGCTCTCCAATGGTTCATCTATGATGGTGTTAAGGTCGGTTTGGGAATTCCTCGTCCACCACCAGGCGAGATGCCAGCTTCACTCAAGGCCAAATTGGAAGCTGCCGGACAACTGTCAAAATCCAATTAAATCGCCATCTCATTCACACGACTCACATCAAATAGCCAATTCTCTGCAGATTAATTCCATGGTTTGATGAACGATCAACGTTATTCCAATTCGATGATTCAGGAACAATTCGAGAACTAACTAGATGCATTTCCAGACGCATTCACAACTAAATATTTCTATTTTTTTTCTTCATTTGCGTTGTCAATCTATTTTTTTTATTTTTTTTTTTTAACTCGACTTAGATTTACCGTTATGTTGAGAGGTTATTCGTTTTCAGGTCGATGCAGTATTTCAAGATGATCATTCTTCATTTCTTTACTTTCCGCTTTTGTTCATTGAATGGAAGAAAGGGATTCGTTCGTGACACTCATTTGCTGGTCTTGTACATTCTTTTGGGGCGCATAAATTCGCATCGCATTTATCGCCGGCAGTTAATTGAGAGAGTTTTTCGTTTGTTATCGCGCATAGGAATGTATTAAGATTTATTAAATAAATTATTTGAACAATTTGAACCAAAGAGAAGTGTATTTCTTCGATTGCAATAGCCTCATTCCCGCCATTGCCTTACTTGGTCGAGTATACTTCGTCCCCTGAGCTCGAATGGCACGATAAGTGAATTGGCGCAATTAACAGTTTACAGTTTCGAGAAAAGATTTACGTCAAAAAGATAAAGGGAGAGATACGGGCGCTTCAAGATCAATAGGGGACAAGTGGTTCGAGGAAGCATTTAATTATCGGAATTCGAACTGCTTGCAGTTTTCCAAATTTAGTCAAAACAAAAATCGATTTTGCTTATCGCCTGTTTACCGAATCGAACTAGCAAATTAGCAAATCTTGAAGGCATTTTTTCAAATCAAAAAGCCGACCAGGTCTTTGAATGTCATCAACGATCAAAACAAGAAATTGCATAACAATAAACAATGACGAAGACGGAATCTGATAATATAATTCTAAACAAACAAGAAATCTCGATTCAATCGTTAATTAGCCTCGAATTGAGAAATTGGAACGCGTGCGCTAAACGATTGACTGTTGGCCAACTGGGCGAAGATCATTGGCGAGAGAGCGTCAACAGAGGGAATCCTTTTTATTTTCGCACTGACAAATTGCTCTGCGAGAGACGAGTGTGGCGCCATATTTGCTAAGCATTGCGAATGCGAGAGGAAAGCGCGCCGACGCAAACAATCGATGGGATTGGGTTCGAATGTCAGACACAGCGATTGATTGGATTTTATTCCATGTTATCTTAATTGGACGCCAGCAATAAGCTTGTTTTGGAATTTGATTGGCTGATTCTGAGCACGCGTGCTCATTTGGGTCGGTACCCGAGGCGAAAGGTGACGCCACGACTGGACGGCTTTTCAATAATTGACCAAATGCTCGAGAGTGATGTTCAATAGGCGACAGTGAGGAGACCACCGCTGATAAATGCCAAGAGCAATTAAACTCGAACGGGCGAAATGTCATCGCAATCATTGCATTGGGATAACCTCTGAGCAAAGCAGAACGACTATTGTCCTGTGTCGATGTTCATGGCGGTGAATGCACATTATCCAATGCTTCACCCTTCTGCGTTCTGGAGCCCCGCTTGTGTATTAAGGTCTGTGGTAAGGGTGCGTGCCGAGTGGACTTCTCGAGCAAGATGTATCGGCCTAGATTCATGACTTTTATTTCCGGATTCGTCATGTATCCTTCTGTATTGCAGAGCGGGTGCTGGATCACCATTGACGCATGGGATGCACTCAACTTCGAAACGGCAGCTAGTGTGCTTAACTTGTCCAGCGCTGACCACACTTTCACTCCCAACTCAATTCAAGGTGACCAAGTCCATCTTCACGTGTTACACTTTGAATGCAGCTTTATAAGCAGCCACTGAAAGACAGTAAGCAACGCAACAATCTCACCCATTCATGCTGTTGCCAAGTCAATAAACGCTTGAACCTCATCCCCCGCCTCTTCGCTTTCATTCAAATGCAAATCGAATCGTAATCGAACAGCAGCGAAACCAAAACAATGGAAAATTCTGGCCGCCAATAAATATCGTGCAGCCTCGCTGGTTGTGGTGCGTTATCATTTGGCGGTGATTAAAAATAGCATCGCATCGAATATCGCGTGGAGAAGAAAATGAATTGAATCGAAATAAATTCGATGGACGACACAATCAGTACCAGCTAGCAAGCGTAGCATTTTGTCTTGAAATGTCAGTCTAGCAGTTCCGGCAGCCTTGTACCACTTCCGTGGCCAGTGTTTCCGAATCAGCAGGTCTCACTTGTCGATAGTTCGTGCCCCAAATAGTTTTTCTTGCCGTTTTTTTTTTCGGGACGCGTTTTCTCCTCTTCGTCTGGGATTCCGTGTACGGAATTATGATTAGTCGACCGCATTGCCCCCATCCGAAGGCAACAATAAGCGAGCAAACAAATCGAATCGCAACAAAAACATGTTCATGCGAGCATCTCGTGGTACGATTGCGCTTATGTCGGTCGACCATCGGATCATAATTTTTTCATAATTTTCGAAAGACACGGTCGATGGTTGTTTTATTCAAATGAATCTTTATCGTTTGCCTCGTTTTTGGTAGTCATTTTCGATTCGTCCGATTCGCTATTCGATTTAATTAGTTTTTTTCCCCTTTCGAGCTGATTGCCGCCGCTGCATCAACTGATAGTCACTCCGGTTTTCGGCTCTGACGGCTTGTAAATGCCACGCTGGGTTCGTTGATTTCCTTCGAGAATGTTTTGAATAGATGTCGCCCGGCGGACACAACGTGGCAGCCCCTTAAACCTTTGGAAATCGCATGTTGGCGGTCAGATATGCCGCCGCATCGCATATTTTATCATTAGGCCAACGCCTAGCTGGGCCATTCCGGTATGCGAATGCAATCCACCGCAAGCCCGACCGGCGAATGCAATTCATTCACCGGCAAACAGCTCAACGTATGCAAAGCCACTTCGAAACCGGCTACGTGGTCGGCTGTGATGATGGAAATGCGCAGCCCACGCTCTCGTTTGTGTAAATTACGATCGCATTTTTAAAATAGATCGCTCTCGAGCGGCGAACATAAATTCAAATCAACGAATGTTCATTGCGCTGGGATTTTGAGTGGCTGCCAATGGGCGAATGATGAATGAAACTGGTTCGGTATGTTTGTCCGCGGGAGCCATAATGGAAGAAAGCGACTGGGGACGAGACTGATAACAGTTTACGCTGTCATTCACTCGGGTGAAAGCTCTTCGCAACAAAACGGATGCATTTACCTCCAAAATTTCATGACCTCCCAGTCGTAATCTGCTCCACTTGAAAGTCGACAAATCAAAATCGGCCATCGTCCCGGATGCTATAAAATCGCCGATTCTAGCGAGCCGAACCAACGGAATGGCCTCTCGACATGATTTATTACCAAAATTTGCTAAAATGTTTGCATTTTGCGGAAAGTTTATCGCGATCGCGAGGTTCAGTTCAATTACCGGGCTGCAATCGCGAATACCAATTATTCATCCAACCAACAAATTGCCAGCCAAGTTGATGTAATATTGTCGACCATTAAATCCAGACGGATAATAAAAAATATTTAGCGATATTGACCGGCACCTACGACGACGAAGGCGACGAAGACGACGACGACAATTTCGCATGAAAAAGAAAACAAAACTCACCAGATGGGACTTTGAGGTTGATTAGATATTTTCATGGATTTGATGACGACGAGGACGACGACAACGCACTCAACGAGACGATTCGCATTTTTGTGATTTACTTTGCTCATGCGGTCGCTTCGTGGTCGATTGAGTAATTGAAATCACTTGAATTAGTCTGGCGCCGGCTGGAGTTGGAAATCGATTTTTCTGGGAGGTCCTCTTTGTTGTAGGAGGAAAAACTTCCCCGCTACTGGGCTCACCAAGAAACTCAAATGGCGACAGTTTAACCGCGAAGTAGATGAACCAACAATTACAGTCGGAACCTCAACAAACTCGACTGGTTTTCACGTCGATCGCATTCAGCACATGCGATGAGCTCGTGGTCGATCAAGTAATTAAAATCACTTCCAAGCGATAACTATTCTACGCAGTGCACACAATAATGGGTCTCATCGAGCGCGAGACGGACTCCATATCAATGTGGGGCCAATCGCCCGTGGCCCCTTTTGCCTCGTGTAATTTTTCGGGGCAATTGCTCGGTCGGTGGCGAGACAAAATGAGCCGATGATGATGCAATTTTTTGTGGGAGGACCAACATGACATATCTAGTTACTACCTGGGAACAAACTCCACCAAAGTCCATCGATATTGCCCTCGTTGGTTTCCCTGCCGTGTCAAGGTGTCAATACAGTATCGCCGATCCGTTCAATTTATCTTCAATTACCAATCGTAATTAGACAAGAGGCAATTGTCTGGCAGAAACTCCGCCCAAACAGAAGCAAATGGGATCATTTGCATCTAATTAGCTTAGCGTCGGTTTTAAAATGAGTGTTGTCGCCAACTGAACGCAATAAAAACAATAACACCGCCAAAGACCCGTCAAAACAATGCCATTGTTTGAAAAGTGCGTTGCCGCCAAAGATGAGCGCATCCTCAATGCGTGATGTGGCCGGCGAAATATTTAAGGTGTCATTCGAGACAGAGAACCGTAAGAAATTCCTGATTGGCACCTTCGAAGGGCTCTTGACGATGATTTTGTTTTGCGTCGATTGGAGATTAGATAAGGGGACATGCGTAGGTCACGCACATCAGTGTTGACTCGTCTGTGCAGCGATGAATGTCCAGGTAGTGATGTTTCTCCTCAAAAATGTCACATACCCCGTTATCTTGTCCAATATTTCATCAGCCACCGTCGCATTCAACGCAAACAACAAACAAAAATCCGATTCAAAGTCTCCCACCATCGTCTCGGCATCAGCACCGAATCGCTCGTTCGTTTTTCCTCTTCGTCTGGCTCATTTTCCATCGTCGCCGAACGATGAGAGAAACCACTTCGTCTGAGCGATATTATTACGACTGCTTGTCGACTCGTCGTCGTCATCATTGGTCGACTTCGTCATAGCCGTTCGTAGCTGTTGTCGTATCGCCTCGCTGCTGTGCGATCATTCGACTTCAGGCGACCCGAACTGTGCACATTCGCTCCGTCAGTCTTCGATAATTGGTCGAAGTAATCGGTCAACATTTTTCATTTCACCGAAAATTGTAAATAATTTAAATTTTTTTTTTTTTATTTTATAATTATTATTTTTATTTTAAATTTGAAAATTTCACTATTCGTTCATTTGTTTGTCAATTTTTGGACGGAAAACTCTATTTGTTATGTTTTGATCGTCTTGGAGAGTAATTTAAGCGGGGTTTTAAGTAGAATTTTGAAATATTTGTGATAATCACCGGAGCAAATGATTCAAAAAGCCATCCGCTACAAAACATATTGAAACATCCCGCGGCGAATAAGTGTGAGTCTCTGTGCCTGTGCCTGTGTGTATGTTGTGCGATTATACTGTGAAAAGCATCCTTCTTATGCAATCAAGACAATCAACCCCGTTGACATTCAACGAAGCTCACAGAGCTACTGAAAAACAGAGAACAAAAAAGCCAATTTGAGAATTCCACATCCAAATTTAAATGCTGTGATTATTTTCGAGTTTGTCGCGTGCGCGAACCTTGTTGTCAACTCGCCGTCGTCTAGTTGATTTATCGCAAAAGCAACGACAATCTTCGCAACGTTTCTTGTCCAAAATATATTTGTTACGTTCCTGTGCTCGCTCTTCGTTTCGCATCACACGAATTCTCGATTGAATTGCCGTTGGAATTGCCGTTGGATTCGCAAGTAAGTATCGGACCGAATGAAAATCGCATAGGAAATCTCATGGAAGTCCTTCAAAAGACGACAATTTGCTCATGAAATATCATTAGATGAGCAACAATGAGTTGAATTGAAACCATTGAAATGGCAATGACGAAACTCTACTCGCCACGAATCGCACGATGATTCAAGACTCTCATTATCATCCGACCATTATCACCGCAACGAAACTCAAGCAATTCGGCTGACAAGATTTATCGAAATCGAATGTCATGGTGAATGTGAGTGTGTGTCATTGTGGTGATGGCCGGGCGAAATAGCAACACGTGAATCGAAGCAATGTTTTGTGTTGAGGAATGTGATGCGTGTGCGTGAACATGTCAATGTATCTTTTTCGAGTTGTCCGATTTGCATCACCACAGCGAACATTCGGTTCCGTTTTGGAGTCTCAGTGATGCTCAGTTTGCGAAAAGAAAATTTTGCTCATCGCAAAAATCTCTGGCGGGTTTTTGAACTTTGAGTTCGAAAAGAATTATTTCGTCATTTCAAGAACGCTGCAAGATCATTGGCAACTGTGTAGACGACCCACTGACTCGCAAACCGGGAACATCCTTGACGTGGTCAGTTTTGTTATTGAACGGACCTGTCTGCTCTCTTCTACCATTCGCATCGTTGTCAAGCTGATGCGAACCAATTGCTCAAGTCTCGATCGGTGAGCTGTGTGCTATCATGTGACTGGTGCGTGATAGCTCGTCACGGCACACATTGGCTGGCTGATGAAATGTGTGTTGTGTAAATAAGCTTTTCGTAACAAAAACATGCTTGGGCCAATTGTCGAATGTGGTGCATGTTACGGTGAAGGTCGATACGGTGGGCTCAGGTGAATGTTGTCATCGCAATGGTATGACTATCAGTTCATCAACCTGCTTTCTAATCGTCCCGATTTTATTGAACATCGATGGCCTATCGATCGAAGCAAAATCCTTTGAGCCGGCTGGGTGATTCTAAACGGTTTCTAATCACCGCTCCATCGAGCGGATCGGCACGTACGACAAAATTTCTTCACTAATGAATCTCTCCTTCTCGCCCGATAAGAGTTATCACGTGGCAGCGTCGCAGCCGAAAATAGCCCTTCGCCGTCCCGAGTAAACAAAAAATACCATCTTTGGCGATAGACATTGAGCGCGATCAACGAACTTTTTCGATTCGAAATCGAAGGAAAAAAACCATCGCTTTTTTCGCTGTCGCGGTTTTTCTCGCCGTGCGACGTAGCGACGCCTTCACGAGCCATTGTTTTTCTCTCATTTTTTTTGCTTCAATCCAAACAAAACATTCCGATTTTGGTATTTTCGTCTAAATTTGTTTTTGTCTTGAAGATAAACCTATCAATTGGCCTTTCTATTGACTGTGCGAGTTGTTTGTACGTTCTCTCCGAAACAGATAACATTGACATGTTTTGTTTCGAATAGAGAATCGAGCGTGACCGTAACATTGAATTCGGAGTCGTGAAGTCACTGAACAATGTACGAATTGGGCTGTTATCATTCCGAAATGACTGGATTCCCTTCATCTCGCGCATTGGCGAAGCCAAACGGCGATGAGATAGTGCCAAACTTGTTTGTTTGCTTTGACGGAGATAGTCGCAGTGCCGATAATGAGCAAGTGGAATGCCATTTGGCAGGAGGATCGGTTCTTCAAGATCGCGCGTTTTTATCTAGCCAATGCCGTGTCCTGAGCAGCGGAAAAAACAATGTCATGACGAACCTTCCGAATTGCATATCGACTCGACCTTCGAAATCACCATCGACGTCATTCAACGCAAAACCCACAAAATGTTTATTTTCAACGAACAAAAAAAATCCAAGAAATTCGCAATCGAAACGTCGCTCATCGCCGATGCTATTTTCAACTGAAGAGTAATTCCAATTTCATTTCAAACATTTGCTCAATTTGCCGGCCGCGTTTGTCGAAGCCAAACATTTGGTCAGATTGTCAATAATTGCTTTTTTCATGACACTCAGCGGAGTGTTGTTGCTGCAAGTTTGAAATATTTCAATTTTTTTTTTTTGTTGGGTTTTTGATAAAATCCAATGAGGTGTGCACGCAGCGAGTGCGTGCTTGTTCAGTGGCAACCAGTTGACGGTGTGATTGGCAAACCTTTGATTTGGTAATTTCGAGTGTGTTGCTGGCGATGCGCTGGGGCTTTGCGGGAAATGAATTCAATTCAATCAATGCGAATGGTCGTGGGCCACGACGTGTGGCTGCCTGAAGACGTTTTTGGAGCGTCCATTGGTGAAGCTCTCTCCACCGTCGTTGGCATGAAATCGAGAGGCCAAATTGAAAACCAGTTTCCCATCCGCTCATGAACCTCTCATCCATCCACGCGAAACTGGTTTACTTTCATGTTCCGCCTCGTCCAAAAATCAACGACATGCTCTAAAGATAAAACATCGAAAAAATTAAAAATAAAAATTCTACGTTATTTGTATCATAATGCGGGCAGCGCGCTGCCCACGATTTGATCGACGCCCAACATCTAAACATTCCGTTCGGGAATGAACAGACGACGCCAATGTTTGTAAATAATGTTTTGCAGAGCGATCCGGATCGACATGCGCGGATTCTGACAACCCTTGGGTGACCCAGGCGGATGACTTAATTCTCGCACGTAAACATACATAGGCCACCGGCCGTCGATTACGTTGCCGCGAAAATAAGCCAATCAAAAAAGAAAAAAAATATAGAAAAAATGGCCAAAAGCCAAATGGCGCCTTTGCTCGGGGCCATACGGCGTCCTACAAGTTCGCTTGTTCGGCATCTCTAGCACGCAACAACGGCGTGATCCATCGCGCTCCTATCGGCCTATCAAGTGAGACCCGTTTCGACTCAACTAGCGATTGTGCGGTCAGCGTAGGTCAACGTTTCAATAAGTTCCATTATTCATGCCATGGTTCGTAGACACGATCGGGGTTTTCGGCGATTTCGACATTTTTATGATAATTCTTCGTGGCTTTGTGGTTTTCATCTTTGTCGCTTTTCTTTCGTTTTTTGTTTTGTCTTTTTTTGTCGTTTTGACGATTAAAAAAAATGAGAGAAATTATTTCCCCATTCGAAATTCCAACTCTTGCGGATGCATCGATTAATCGCCAACGATCGCAAAAAGCAAACAACGTCTCGCCATAAGCTAAACAAACAATAACAACGTCCCCCAGTCACCGTGCCTCCCCCTCAAATCGCGAGAGATAACAATGTTTGTGCCGTTATCGCTGACACCGTTGTCATCAAATTTGCTTATATAAGGCCCGGCACTGCACACCCTGACTGCCATCGTTGCCCGCTGGTGCAAGCAAATGCAAGCAAAATCTCTTTACGTTGATTAGCCAGTTGTTGTGTTGTTTATGGGCGATAAACGCCGCATTCACGATAACGCATCGTCAACTGGAATCAATCATTCAACGATTGACTTCTACGGCGGAACAATGAATTTGGCTGACTGTCACATTCCGTTATCGTCCATTTGGCGCTCGCCTCAGCGATCCCCAGCAATAACAGTCATTTTCACGGTGATTGACAAATTGCCCTCAAAACAGTTTCGCTTCGAATGCAATTTTCTGTTTTTGGAATTCTTTAGAAAGGCGAAAAGCCGGCGAGGATTATCGCTTGAGCCGTGATTTTCGTCACGAAAATAAATCAAAATTCTCTAAAAATAACAAACGTCGATGATAAGATAGCAATGGTCGCGGAGAATCACGCATTCTTTCGGAGTGAGTTGGCAAAAGGGACTTACGTGGCCGTGATGAAGGTCGACATCGTTTTGCTTTTTTTGCTTCTTCTTCACAGCCGCTGTTGTAGTCGTAATTGTCGTCGCGGTAATTATTCAAATGCAACGCATTTGGTTTGAAATTTGCTGCGAACGGACTACGTTAGCAACTGTCGACTGTGAAGGAAAGGCGAATTTCGATCGTATGTTTTGTGATGTCATCGACGGTCTCCCGGTCACGTTGTGAATTTGTGCGCATTGGGGCTGCAATGCAAACAAATCAAATTGCCAATTCGCAGATCAAAGAGCGTTGAACGTTGATTGTGTTTGGCAAAAGCAAACATTCAAAATGCCGGCACTGGTTTTGATGGTCTCGCCATTTCTCGCACGGCAATTACGTCCCAGTGGCCATGACAAAACCGGAACACAAATCAAACGGTGATTCCAATTAGAATTGCTCGGAGAGTAATTGCCAGGTCATTTCTGAGCGAGGTTGAAATGAATTCCGATTGACGCGTCATCGAATGTGTCGTTTTGCTTCAAAGGTCGGGTCAATGTCATTGTTTGCTCAAAGTCAAATATCATCCCTCCGAAGTCCATATCTCATCCATCATTGACCGTTTATCTTTCTCGATTGCAGTTTCATCACCAGTTCGAATGCCATCAACAACCATAAGTGGTATGCCAGCTCACTACGAAATGCTGGTCTCACATTCACCGCCGGTATTCAGCCACAGTCCACCCGTTAGCTTCCTAAGTGATTATGGCACCAACATCAACAGGTAATTAGTTTGCGTGAGCTCCGCCCCGTACTGGCCGTGACTCACCCTCCATCATTCGACTCATTCGCAGATATATCGATTCAGCACGTTCACTCTACCGGTCTCAATCGTCCGGAGCCATTCAAAGTCGACAGAGATTCCATTCGGCAGCCATAAAAATGCCCCAGCCTGGGCCAAAACGACCAATTTTAGTTAAAAATTCCAGTCAAGAGGACAGCACAACGCAAGCCACACCGACAGTCAATACAGCGGCCATGCAGCCTGATCAAAAGTGAGTGCCGCATTCGCCGTCTTTCGTTGACACGGTTCTGACTTGGTTTTGTTTCGTCGCCTCCGGTTTAGGAAGAAGAAGAGAGTGGTTTTCGCTGATGACAAGGGTCTGTCATTGACTCAGATTCGGATCATGTCCGAACCGTCGAATGTTCCACCGTTGTGGAGCATCGAGTTTCTCGCGCAGGTCACACAAGGTTTGATCAGTCCCGAATTGACCGAAGAATGGACCATCAATTTCCGACAACCCGCCTCGGATTACTTGGATTTTAGGTGAGTCCATCCCCGTTCAACCCTTTCGATGGTCGTCTGACTGATTTGATTGCTGATTTTTAGGCGGAAATTGGAATTGAAAAACGTCTCGCTGGAGAATGTGATTGTCAAGGAGAATGATTCACTGCTGTGGGGCACGATCAAAGTCAAGAATCTAGATTTCCAAAAAGAGGTGATTGTGCGCACTTCATGGGACAATTGGAGGACCCAACAGGACACTTTCTGCACATATTCACCGGTGAGTTTGAACCGGAAGCGGATCATGAACTTCTCATTTGACCCGAATCTCCATTCCAGATCGGAGGAACAAGCGGCAGCTACGTCGTTTTTGACACCTTCTCTTTCAAACTCACATTGCCGCCGCATTCAAACAAGTTGGAGTTCTGCGTATGCTACCGCTCGAACGACAAGGAATTCTGGGACAACAACGACGTAAGCACCATGAACTCCCTCTCCCATCAGCGATCACATGCTAATCCCGTTTTCATTTTGCAGGGCAAAAACTACACAATCTTCAAGCGAACATCAAATTTTTCAAGTCAAACTTCGGAGTTTTTCAAGCAAATTGACCCGAGCAAGAACCGTACACCATCGCAGCCAATGTCGATACCGAACAAATACTCGGAGGCGAAAATGGGTTCCTGGTCGGAGTTTGCTTCATGGAATAACGTCGACTCCAATTGCCCATACTGGTGAATGACGAGCGCCGCATCCGATAAGGGACGGCTTCCAAACAGATGCGATTTATCACACAAAACAAATGGTGAGTGCGAAGCATAGCGATTGCAAGCAGTTGCTCATCGGTTGGCACGCGATCGCTGCATGTTCAACGGTGATTGAGTTTTCACACAAAAATCGACCGAAATAAACATCGAATCGGCCGCAAGCGAAATAATTCGCGAAAACGATGACGAACGCCCGATTTATTTCGCTTTTTTCGGGAAATTGAATGAAAACTTGGCCGATCGTCTGTCATGTGTTCTCATGACAAGCGATTCGATGTTTGCTTTGTTTACTGCTGATGTTGTTGTTGTTGTTGGATTCGGTAACGGTGGGAAGAGAACGCATTCGAGAGAAAATTTCAATGTCAACGGCCACATTTGCGATTCATTAATCATTCGTTGTCGAAGCGATTTCTAGTTGTTGGCCTTCAATTGCTCAGTACGGGCTGGCGGTGACGACGATTGAGACGACGACACAGAAATGAACTATAATTTTTAGTGTTGATTCTGCTCAATGGCGGTGTAATGCTGTGGGGGTCATTCGTCGTTTGACGACCGATTTCGAGTAGACGACCCCCGTCCCCACCACCAATCCGTCCCCTCTCCGTCACTGGATCGCAATTTCCAATCCAAAAATAGTTCCCCATTCGTCAAAAGTATGCTCAACGAGTTGAAATAACTCTCACAGCTCGTTTCTGTGATTAAATTCAATTGAAGCTTTTCAAGAAGATCGCACGTGCGTAACGATCGAACGATGAATGAGCCGCTTTTGCGCAGTTGATCTTTCGACCAAATCAATCTAATCGATTCCATTTCTGTCATTTCAGCAATACAATTTTGGGAACATCCTGTGACCGGACAGCTCCCCAACCATCAACTAACAGGATCTGCTCGGATCATCTGATCCGCCAACCAACACAACGATCATCAAGCCGAATGCCAATCGTTGTGTTGGCGAATATTTTACTCAAACTTTTTATCGACCATAATTTAACCTGAAAATTCAACACTCCTCCAAGAAAAAGAGGAGAGAAATAAAACAAAAACAACAGAAAACTAGAATGCCAACGTCAATCACCAGACAACACAACGTGTGCCATACCGTAGAATCACGAGAATACCAGCCTTCGAGTGTCGAACACACACCAGACATTTATGACGAAATC
>JANSTV010051983.1:0-13773 GCA_027564135.1 Lestremia cinerea
GGGATAGAGAGAGAGAGAGAGGGGGAGAGAGAGGGGGAGAGAGAGAGAAAGAGAGAGAAAGAGAAAAAAAGCCGAAAAGCCGAAAAGCCGTCCAAAGCCGCAAGCCATTTATTCCGAATCAGCCATGTTTTCCTTTCAAAGAGACGGATTAAATGGAATGCTCAAAGAAAATCATCATTCAATCTATTCAATCCCTTCCTTCAGGGTGGCTGGGGTGATCGATTCGAAAATTTATCATTAAATCGTATCCGTTTTGTCGTCGCCAAGTCGAAGCACATCCAATCCGCCGCCATAACGCCAACAACAAAAGTCTCTCAAATTTGTGAGAGAGTAAATCGCTGTGAAAATCCCGTTATTATATTTTGAAATACGCCAAAAAGTGAATAGACTTTCGCTGCGGGTTTTTGTGTCGTTTGGCAAAATCCGTATGACTTGATCCGCCAGCGCTTGCCAATGGATCATTTAAGAATGTTTAATACACGTAAATATGCCCGTAAACAAAGATAAATATACGGTTATTCCGTCAGCGTGAAACAATGGCAGAATAATTTCATAAAGATTTTTCAAAGGAAAATTCTGGAATGGAAAACCTCTCAGCGTCTGGAAATCAACCGGAGGGGAATAAGAAACGGCAACCATAACGTTGGTCGTACGTCGAACGTATGAGTTAATCTGAGTTAATCAACGGCATTCGGCAGGCTGCACATAAATAATTGAATATAATTCCGTTGCAGACATCAGTTGCCATTAGAGCATCGCATAAAGCATCCTTGTGCTGGTGCCCTCCCATCAGACATGTTAATCATCCAATGCAATGCCATTAAAAGTTGATTTCTTTCGGTCCTCGTGAATGGATATGATTCTCTTTGAGTTTGGATATGCGAGTGAGACGACCCGCCGGTGACTACACATGAGTGGATTTCATATTTTTGTCGAGAGCTGTAGCTGAGAGCGTAACTCGACGCGATTCACCGAAACAACTGATGTTCTCGCTGAAATAGAAGTCGATTCAGTCGTCGCGATGATTTTCGCAGGGATTAACGACTGTGCCGCCAAACCGGGTCGATTCTAATTATGTGGCAAATGCGTTATTATCAATTACTGTTTTCAAGTCATCTAGCCTTTACTACGATCGTGTCGTACACAGAGGCGACACAGCCGCAAACATCATTTTCTAAATTTAACCAATGACATCCATTGAGAGCATCCAAAAGCCATCAATAATTCATGTTGGTTCTTAAAAAAGAAACGGTTTCTCATTTGTCGTAAAACGCAGCGCACGAGAGAATCGCTTCCACACAAATGATATGGCGAATTCATGAATGATTGAATATGCCGTTGACAAATTCCGGTGCTCTCGGAATAATTGATTGATTTGTAAGAGTTTGTTTGTTTGTTTTCGCTTCGTTTCTTGTTTGCATTGTGTCTGCGATGAGTGGTAAATCTGAGTCAAGGTGAATGTCTGCCAGCAGTCAGCACCGAATGTTGATGGTGATATTGCAATTTCGAATATGATATTTCCGGTCTGCAAGAGCGGCGAGATGAGAACATTACTTTTGGGAAGCTCCATTCTTCGCCACTTTCGACTGAGCCAAGCTCTCATCGCATTCGAATGTAATGCCATTTCCGATGAGGAATTTCGTTTTCCGGTCGGACGACAGACGGATAAACCGATGAAAATACCGTTATTGGAACATCCATAAACTGACAGTTAATAACAAACGGGACTTTAGGGTGGCCCGATTCGGTGCCGAGTGTCGATTTGTCACAGATGTCGGAATTCCAATTGAACTTTTGGGGGGAATTCGAATAAACCATAAGAAAAAATCGACTTGAAGTCGAATCGAGTACCCTCGCAAGCCCCTGACTCCGCAAGTGCCAACTTGCCACTCATCGCCACTGCAAATATTAACCAATTTGTGTGTACACGAAACTCGCCCACTCGGTTTTGCTGATCCAAAACAAACACCCAGACATGACAGCAACCCATTCAAAAGCCGTCTGTTTTAAGAATGGCAAACATGCCATTTAATTATGAATTATCACATCGTTTTTGATTTTGATCGAAATGTTTGATGGTTGAAATATCTGCCAGGAGACTGTTTGTTTGTTTTGCGAAAAGTATTTTTCTCTTCTTTTTTCTGCTATTTTATTATGAAAATGTGAGTCTTCATCGAGCGAGTGAGAGAGAGACGTCACTTTTTGAATGCTGATGAAAATCGAGTTATGTAATTTTCTTAATGAAATTTCACCGAAATTCCACAATGCCATTGCGTGTTTGGATGATTTTCGAAGCGAGATTTTGCGAAATCATTTTGAACATTTCTCGATGATGAAACCAGCATCAATGGGATGCGATGGAGAATGGGTTGCGCTCACACACAGCAAATCATTCAGCACTTTGAAAATTCATCTTGGTTGAGTGATGAAGGACTGAGTGGTGGCTTTGTGGAGAGACACTTGTGTTTCTCGTCAACCGAGATGTATTTCGACAGCAATTGTTCAATCGCCCGAGGAATCGATCGGAATCACTGTTGGTGGTGACATCGACTTGCTATTTTGGATTCGTATTGATCTGACGTTTGGTGATTGGAAGGCGTTGGGTGAATTCGATTGAGTCATGGCGAGGTGGCGAAGTGGAGGAGATGGAATTTTTCGAAACCAGCGGGTAGCAATTTGTTTAGAACCTCAAAGGGCGAGAGTCAACACTCATTCCTCACGCCAGCCTTCCTGCCTCAACCATCGTCCCTTGGAGAGTTTTGAGCGAAATGCGAGGGGAGAGTGGAGAGAACGACGCGTCCGAAACAAAATTTTCGGAACTGTCGTAGCATCTTATTCATTTACTACCCTCCTCTTTCCTCCCCTCATTCACTCCCTGAACAAAAACACCCATAAATCCGACAGAGGCAAAAACTTTTGAAATGTTTCGGTGGCTGCACTTCGTTTGCGATGATTCAATGTTAATATTTGGCAATGAAGTTACGAAACCGATAAAACGTACATATTTTTTCGACCGTTTGCCGTTCTCATTGAAACGCTGTTGGCATCGTCCAGCCGCTAGGAATGGCGCACTGCACGTTCAACCGGCCTGTGAGAGTAAATGGAAACGGATTTAATTGAAAAACAAAAAGCTATTTGATCGCGGAAAAGTTGTGCAATCGGAGCGAAACGTACGCTGCGGAAATGGAAAATGCACGCCTGATTTCGGCGGCAGCGGCGAATTCAGAGCGAATGGAATTCGACTAATCATACCGTTATCGCGGCGATAACGGTAATTATAGTAAGCTTCATCTCGCCGCATTCGTCACAACGATGTGAATTCGCCCGGAAAATTTCGCCGAAAGGACAAAAATACCGTTACTAATCACCCGTCGACCCCGATTCAGCGTCGAAATGGTGAGAATGGTCCGATGTCGCCACCCATTCGCCCAGAAGTTCCGACGCTCATCACTTCTTAGCCAGTATTTTCGTCTAATCCAATTTATTAATACATCAACTCACACCCGATGTGCCGCCTCGCCACCCAGCAGTCCCGTTGAATCTTCGTCAGCACAATCGATGTGACGCAAATCGGCATTGCATTAACTTGTAACAAATGTGACTGGCGATTGCAATTAGTGCCATTGAATAATTCATTATTCCGGAATTGCAGGCAATTCGATGTGAACCAATTTCGCAAAATCGATTTGACACCGACCCGATCCATTGTACGGCTGACCGAATTTGGTCAATTGTCGTAAATGACCCGAAAAATCAATCGATTTATCGACTTTTGAATGGGACGGACATCGTTCATGAGCACATTCACAGTTGATTGAGGCACTCTCTGGCTGGCTGGCTGGCATGTATCGGCCTCGTTGTCACGTGTGTACGCCGATACGCCACAATAAACCTGGCCGGCAATTATGCGACCTTCCCTCGCACCAAAACGCACTACTGTAATCCATTAAATGCTCGAAACCAGCCCAGTCACGAGTCATAATTTTTATTATTTTAATCCAAAAAAAAAAAAAAAACTAGAATTTTTTTATTTTCGTAATTAAAAAACATCATTTGAAAGGCAGGTAGGACCGATACGTTGGGCAACCGCAGAGGCACGATAGAGAATTTGCCAGGAACGAGTTGAAGAAGCCGAACCGTTGGCCAAACACGCAAAGTTGTTAAACGAACAAGTCAAAACTCGAGTGTGGATTTCGTCGCCAGGCATTGTGGCCGATGTGTTATCGGCTGCATATGTGCTTTGTTGCTCGAATGAATCCGGTTGAGCATAAATTACACATTGACTTCATTTGAATTTAATTACACAGTCGGGCTATTGCGATATGCCATGTTGCCATTCCGGTCGACAACCGCAAAAGCGAAGAAGAAGAAAACCACATGAAATTGGAAGAATCTTGGTGAATTCGTTGGCCGTTCTGATGTGCCCGGAGGTTCGGTCGATCAGAGCCGCCAACAGTGCTCGCTTGGTGGCCGATGAATTGCATGCAGCAGCAACAGCAAAAGCAATGACATTTGGCGCCGATTTCATGACCAAGATGAAAGCAATTCTTAATCACCCAAAATGGAGTCAATTCGATAAAAGCCATCGCCAATTGCGTGTCGCTTGGCATTCCGTGTGATTGCGAAATTTCGCTTTGGCACAAAATACATTTCCCATTTCGCCTCGCATTGCATTCACCTCAGTGTTATCATTGTGAGTAAAAACTCGAATGTCTCGAACCGGATGAGCAACCGGTAGTGAGGCATGTGAAAATGGCTGAAATTACTGGAAATAGTGCTTCTTGCGGTGCAATTTAGGGTGGAGCCGAATAGCGAAATTGGATTGCTTCAACGTGCTTTGCCGGTCGTGATACAAGTCACGGTCAAAATCACGCTACAAAGCGACTACAAAGTGCCTAAAATGAAATGAATTTTCCTCCGAAATGTCAAATTTAGCCGGGAAAATCTGCTTTGAATTCAATCTCAATATCAAACAGATAAAGAAAGCCATTTTCATGAAACGTACGAGCATTTGACGCCAAACAACATGACATCACACAAATGCGAGAGTGACAGAGAGCGCGAGAGGAAGGGGGGAGAGGGAGAGGGAGCGAGTAGGAAAAGAAGACGGAAAAAATGCGTATTCATGGTGTTTAGACGGAGGCCATTTAACGTTGGCGCCAGTCGTTTGTCAAATGTGTAACAGTAAAATTGATTTCCTTCATCCATTCTCGCTCATCAATTCGGCTTGCGTTCATTTGCCCTTCGGCAAAGGGAATGCCATTGCGAATGCATGCAACAATATTGCCTTGGGGTCTCTTGGATGAATTTTTCCGGAGGAAAATCGAAAATCCACGTAATTTGCTTGCGTGTTTCGATGACATCACGCTGATGATACCGCCTTCTCGATTGAAGCTTCCGGTCTATGAGACACGCGGTATCACCATCCGAAACGACACGACCATTACTACCATCGATTCGCAAATGGCTGCCGAACGCTTCGAATCACGGTTTATGATCCGCCAGATTGTAATTTTATCAGCTGAATATTGCCAGCGATTTAGATTTCGCTCGAAACGACCGGGGCGGGAAGAGAGAGGGGGGGATGAGCAGGTCATTGACATATCTTTCATGTTGGCTTCGAATGAAGGGTGGCGAAGCCCTCCAGAGAAAAATGGTCGATGCTATCAGCGGTCTAGGGATTTGCATTTTTGTTTCGAATCAACTTTTCGCAGGCGAATTTCCATCGTTTGCCCCTCACCCCCAGGATAATTCAACTGAACTCAACGATAGGCTCGGGTTCATTATCCATGAATTTAGCATCTTAATGAAATGCATAATCAGCGTTATTAGCAACAATTCAAGCCTTTCCTAATTAGTTTTGAATTTTCGGTGGGAAATTACCGCTCCAACTCGGTCTCGTCTCGTCACAAGCAGCCATTTCCATTTCGGGAAATTACATCACCCAAAATTAGACCAATCACAATAGCTGTAATCTTCATATGCGAAAAATGATTGTTCTTGACGCGGAATTGAAGTCCGCATCGCCGATTTTCCAAACATGAGATGATGTTGCGGTTTCAAATTTACCAACAGCTTAACCGATTCCCGTTGAATAATTAATAACCGCATCGTGCCAGAGTGATGGTTCCGGGTGGTTGTGCGTGTCTTTCTGCGGGAACACACTTGAATCTTGGCAAATTACACCATTCCGTTTGTCGCGACCCGCTTTTCTTTGCGTGAATGCTGGCCGGGTGCGTGTGTCACAAAACCTTCGATCTTCAGATATTCAACACAATTGAGCTGAATAAAGGCTCTTACAAGGCATTATGATTGTCACATGAAAATGGGCAAATGTGGAAACAAGAATAATAACACCAACGACGACAACCAACGGAAAACAAAAACAACCGCAAAAACGTCTCGAAAAATTATTTCATTTCTTGACAGTCGGCAATAAGTACATAATTCCAAGAGGCTTTTGCGGCAGCAGCCAACCGAATACGTTGGCCTGTTTCATCGTCGGGCGATGTTAACTTGCACCCGAAAATGAAACGACGAAAACTAAAAGAAAAGCCGCAAAGAACGAAAATGAAACCAAGTTTTTCGTTTGCCGTTCATCGCCCGCCGTCGACGCTCTTGTTTCTTTTGTTTTTTTTTCTTCTTGTGTCTTCTTCTTCTTCTTCTTCTTCTTCTTCTGCCCCTTCCGTCTCTTTTGACATTCGTTTTATTCGTAATTTCATTTTTGCGGTTTTTGTGAATGGGCCGTCCCCGACCATTAAACACGCTGAGCGAACTCAAGACAGTTGAATCAGGCAAGCAGAAAAGCATAATGTGCTTCATTGTCGGAACGAATGTACTTGAGGTCGTGTGGATGATATCATTGTTCGGGGCTAGGTCGAGGCGGCAATGATTGAATCAGAATCAGCAAAATAGAATAAAAATCGAATTAGAATCGAATTCCATGGTGATGAACGCTAGTGTGTGTGCTGAGAGTGGGTGACAGAGTGACTGAGTGTCTCGAAATGCAATATCCACACGATCAATTAGCCGATTCGCTGATGATTAAAATCCCTCATTGAATTATGAATGCGAGAACATTATCGAGCATTAATGAAACACAAAACGGGCGGAGGATTCTCACCGAGCCAAAACAGACACTCAGCGGTTCATTCCATTCGAATGCGAGCAAAAGGAAATTAATTGAAAGAAACGAGCTCGACAGACTGTCTCGTTCGGTTGCTCGTGACTTTCCGCCTGAAATTGAAGTTTTGCATCGAAAGACCGTCGCCTTGCAGAGGCTCTCTCCGCATCTCATTTCCAACCATTTTCACACGTTACTCTCCCGAAAAACCCGAAAGTTTCTGTGAATAAAACGGCATCGGGAAATTAAGTAGCCGAATTGAAATATTCATCAGGAAAATTGCTCGATGAATTATTTTCAATTTTCCGAATAGAGATGAGGGTGGGGGCTGGGTGAGAATGGGCGAATCATCGTACGATGGAAAATTTTCCATGAAATATTCACATGTGACTGACTCAACATTCCGACACGTAAGGATGCCTGTTGGATAATGACTTTATTAACATAAATAGTTCGTTTGGTGGAAATGCTTCGTTTCGCTTCGTTCGTCCCGCAGTCGAACGACGCAATCGAGTGAATTGAATTGGGGCTTTTTTTGCGTTTTTTTTATTTCGTAAAACCAGTTGCTGGCATTTCAAAATGATTGAATGTGATTTTCCAAATGAATTTCCATTGGAAAATTCCCAGCCAATTCCAAGGGAAATTGTTTCCGTGCTGGAAGTTTTGGATGGCAACGAGTTGAACCGCTTTCTTGCGGTTCTTCGGGTTGCGTCCAACCGCTGAACCGGAGATGAGTAAGGCGAGAGTGAGGAGAGAGTGAGGCGAGAGTGAGGCGAGAGTGAGGCGAGAGTGAGGCGAGATTGAGGCGAGAGTGAGGCGAGAGTGAGGCGAGAGTGAGGCGAGAGTGAGGCGAGAGTGAGGCGAGATTGAGGCTGGCAGAGCGTCTATAATCAAATTGACGATGTTCTATTGCTTCCGCAAAGCAATCGAACTCAACGAAATGAGCATTTTGATGGAATAAATCCACGAGCGAGGCCAACCGAAAGAAAAAAAAATGGCCCAAATGAACACTTCATTATCAATCGGACCATTTCTATTGCATTTATATTGTTGAATTAACCCAGAAAGCTGTTCATTCAGTTGGACAACGGGGCGATTGTTTGCAAACGTTTTTTTTGTTTAGGTTTTTTTTCGGCTTTGGTTTTTTCCTCAATTCAATTTCGAATGACATACAATGAACAATGATACGCTTTAATTGCCATTCGCTAAGTTCATTCATGTGGCAATGGTTGCACAATCAAAACGAGCAGGTGGGCTCGGTGAAGCTGCAATTGATGAAGTGTCCTGTCTGCGGATGTTATCGACAACTTTGTTTGGAGATTAGCTCCAGCGGCTCAGCGAAAGGGGATGAATCCAAAGTGGTTTATTGTCAACGCGTTGTCATCATGCATTCCGTCACAATGATTCAGCAGAATATGCAATTGCTTCCGCCACGCTGACTGATCGAATTGACGCGCGTTTCTTCTTATTCCACTGATTCCGTTAGTGTGTTTGTGTGTCGTTGTACAACGACTGTACAATTTGCATATCGAAGATGATTTCCGAACGCAACAACACATTTGAATTCCATTATGACGATTCAATTTTTGAATGAATAACAGATGATTGATTGGTGAGCGCTACCAACAACCGTCGATATCATTCTCTAGTTGTGTCGTACCGGATCATTACATCTCGATGTTTTGACATTTCAATATCTAGAATTGATATGAATAATCAACTGTCATGACTTTGATGAATTTTGCGGAAGGGAAAATGCGTTTTATTAGCGCAATTCCGCGGAGAATAAGACATCTTCGAAGCGCGTTTTCTTACGAGTCATCCTTGAGGGGGCAATGCAGGAGTTTTCGCCCCTTTTTGAAAACAAACGGGATAATATATTTCTATCTCTCTCTCTCTTTCCAGAAAGGTCACGCCTCACCGAAGAGTCGCGATGTTCACCCCATTTAGGAAAGCACCTGAGCAAATCAACGTCCGAATTGAGTTGCCGCGATTGCCATATCGATACACCAAATCAATCGCCGCAAAGAACGAAGAGTGCCGTCAATCCATCTGTGGCTGGTGTCTTACAGAAAACGCATGGATTCTTTAGCACATTAAAAGTGAGTGTCAGTTCGTATTCGTTCATTTGTTCATGGGGCATTCGGACTGGTGATTCATTAACGTCACACGTTCATTCAGCTGTCCATCCATCTGTCCGAATACAAACGATTTGTTTAAACACGCGTTTCAACAATGAGGATTAGGAAGGGGTGGGCAGTCGGGATGGGGTTCATTTCCGCAAACAAAACAACTCCCACGGGGAACAAAATATGACTCCGAAATTTATTCAAAGCGAATCTTTCTCCTTTCTATTTTCGTGAATGATGTGTTTATGTTTTAGCATCGATGGTCACGTGGTAGAAGCAAGGAGCGCGGTCGACGTTCACCTCATCACGATGGTGACGCCGGCGCAAATGATGAGAGCACCGACTATGCCGCCGATAACAGTTCAGAGCACAGTAGTTCGGCAACACAATCGCCACGACATCGAGCCACCACAATTGGCGGATCACCATTGGCACGATCCGATTTTTTGCGGCACAAAAGTGATTCAATTAAAACGGAAAAGGATATTATGTTTAAATCCGATTCGGAACCAACCGCTTCCAGTCAAACGACATTAGAGAATTTGCATGTAAGTGTTTTGTTTTTTGCGTGGGATTTGGTGGTCATCGGTTGGTTTTCTCAACTTTTTCTCCTCGTTTTTTCCTTCGGCAAAAACCAATTTCCACAATTCCAGGCTGATGAATTGCAACGAAAACGTGAAGCGCTTCTTCGGCAACATGTGTTTTTTCAACTACGCATTCACTTAGTTAGCGGTCACAATCTACTGGCGATGGATAAAAATGGTGAGTAGCAACCTTCACGGTGTCGAGTTGATGATCGTTGAACTGACCTGCCTTTCAAATCGACTCGATCAAAACAGGCACCAGTGATCCATACGTCAAATTCAAAATGAACGGTCGCCTATTGCACAAATCAAAAACGGTTCATCGAGAATTGAATCCGATTTGGGATGAAACATTCGTGGCACCTGTTGAAGATCCCTTCCAAGTCGTCCAAATCAAAGTGTTTGACTACGATTGGGGCCTTCAGGATGACTTTATGGGTGCAGCCAAATTGGATTTGACCTCCATCGAATTGGGACGCATGCAGGAGGTGACAATAAAACTAGAGGATCCTTCGCGACCACGAGCTCAATCGCTTGGGGAAATTCGCATAAACGTCACCCTATGGCCACGCACACAAGAAGACAAAGAACAGGTATGCAAGCTCAACCTTTTCAATTAACCGGATTATCTGTCGCGTCACATCGCCTTTGACATTTGGACGCGATTTGAGTAATTTCTATAAATGACACCGGTTTTTTTTTGCTGCGTGCCGGCCATCTTCAACACCAAATCGCACAGTTAGAATCGCAAATAGAGACAGACAGAGTGCTTTAATAAGAATGGAGAGTAATGTGACTGGGACACGACAGAGCCATCAAAAAAAGCAAGCAAACAAACTGACGAAAAAAATATAATTATCCAATTGGAGAAAATTGTGTGGGCATGTATGGGCATATATCATGTCCTGGCGACCATGAAGAATCCATGATTTCTTGCACACACCACTGTCGCACCGAATGGCCCTAAAAACATGTCAAGTGCCAGAGAATAAACGAACAAGACGACGAAAGAAACGCAAAGCATCGCAACAAGAAAATACCAACCATTTTCGATAGATTTTTTTTTGCCATTCGGAGTTAGTGAATCAATGAACGGCACGCAAAACTGTTGGTAATTTCTTGTTTGGTGATTTTGCTAGAGTGAGACAGAAGGTTGAAAATTTCTTGAAAACATGATATTTGATACACCAAAGACAACTCAGTGTCAGTGATGGGTGTTCAGTGCCAACGGCTCAATGAGAAATCCACTTTGAATCGGTCGTCACTGGGATTGTGCCCAAAAATCCCGAACGGGCAAAAACTCGAAACGTTATTTAAATGAAGGAAGGCGTCACGTTTCTTTCGGTCGTTGCGATGGCAATCGCCTCCAATTCAAGTGCAAATAAACACGATGACAACCCAGTTGAAAACTGAATGAAAGCCCGAAAAAACGATAAATTGTCATCATTTCTTGGGGTTTATTGATGTTATTGTTATTCCGCACTCATAATCGTAATAGGAACGCACGAAGAATCTGTTTCATCGCAATCAAGTGAAAATGAATATCGTTGATTTGATAGCATCGAAGGTGGGTATTTGAAATGGATTCCGTCAATTGTTCACGCAATAATAACCGCAATTCCTCTCATTTTTGCAAATGATATTTTCGTCTCTGCAAGATCGAATAATTATCGGTCGAAATTGACGCGATCGTTGTGTTATAGTCGTGCTCGATAGTTAAACTCCTTGGAGCCATGCAATACAGCCTAGAACGACCATTAAACGTGACATGAAACATATGGAGCCCATCGGCTATTGTTGGATTGGGATTATTATTGAATTTTATTAACGTCGATACGATACGCTTGTTATTCCGTTTTAATGGATTTCTCTCGTCCTCAACATTTGTAGTTCAGCACATGAACGGTATTGCGATCAAACGCAATCAATTGCATGACATTAACATTCGTTTGACATTCAATGGTATTTTCATGGCGATAAAATCGAAGAATGAGCCAACATCCAGTTATTGTCTTTTTATACCATTTCTTATACCATTTCGCCAGCATCTTTTCAATACTTTTCCCGGCAAAAGACGCATAAAATTCATTTCATTAACGGGAAAATTCTTATTGGATTTACCGATGAGATTTCGAAAAATTTATCTGTTTTCACCCGCAAATTCATGGATGGAATCCTGGGGGGAATGTGTGAAAAGCAAATGAACATCCTTGGATGGCAGGTGTGCGTTGCGTAGATGTGCTGAAATGAATTTTTGCCTCGAGGCGAATCGCAAAACTCAATCACGAGTTGGAATTGTACAGTCAACGGTGTGACACACCTAATCAACATCTAATCTTCCGAACTGGGCTCGAAATATGTTGCAGCCATTCAACGGTTATATACCATTCATATGTCATGTCAACATTTGACATACACGCATCATGAATTATCAAAATGTGACATCATAAATCTCATCGATATCGATCACAGCAATCAAATGGGAAATGTGATTTTACATAAATGAATTTCCAATTAGCCGAATGCATCCAACATGTACTGAACCGCAAATCCGACAAACCGGTCATTGAGGCAATTGCGTAATTCTTGCGTGTACGATGAGACATAGGGGGCGGGGAGAGAAAGAAGAGAAGGAAACATACATCATAAATAGTACCGTTGGTTAACCCCCGATGCCGTTTTTATTTAATTCCGCGACATGTATTCCACATTATGCCATTATTATATCGCATAAATGGATGGTTATTGGTTCAAACGTAACATGTGTGCCGCATCGTTTTGAATCGACCATTAAAAAACAAGTCGACGAGAAAAACATAATAAAAGCATGAGGAAGAAGAAGACGAACAACAACAACAACAACAACAACACGCGAAATGATGTGTGACTGACTGTCACATTACCGCATACTTGATCCGCACAACGTTGTTCTCCGTCTTGCATTTGATGGACGTCCATACGGTCGCGCGTAATAGAAGAATGTCAACAATTCTGTGAATATTTTATGAACGTTGTAATGGAAAGGTATTCGAAGCGAATGAATAAAAACGAAAAATTTCTCTTTTTTCCGAATCCGAAATGGGCCCGGAGCTCAACCGAAGCGCGGCCCAAACACGATCGACCAGTATCTGGCGGCTGGCAAACAATCGATTATGTTTTTTTTTTATATTTTATGCATGCGATTCAAACGCATTGAGTAAATTGATTAAAGTCGTATATCATCGGGAGGGATTCAATCAAATTGCCGAACTGGACATTACCGTTGAATGACATGAAAGACTCGATGATGATTATCTTGCCATAAAAATTCAATTTTACCTTCGCCTGTATCGGCGTCACTCAATCGCTTCGAATTCCAATTAGGATACTCCCGTTAAAATTGCTTGGATATAATTGTTCGGTAATTTGTGGGTGGCAAAAATGTTTTGTAATTCCTTGTAATTTCTATGGCGACACTTCGGGGGTCTTCGAAGCGAATTGAAATCGAATTGTTTCAACATTGTTTTTTGTTGATGAATTTTTGTATGTTTTGCATTTATGCCGTTTTTGGGGCAACGTACAAACCAACCCGATATCATGACCACAGGCACCAATGTTGTTTTTCCAGTACTTCCAACGTCATCCACGTTTGGCGGACGCTTCAAAGCGACTCAAATCGCAAATATGGAGTTCCGTTGTAACGATTGTTCTGGTCGAAGCTAGGAATCTACCGCAGGACACCGAAAATAATATCATCGAACCGTATGTCCGGTTTAGGTAGGTGTCTGCAGTCACTCGATTCGAATCGAGAATTTTCGACTAAAACGAACCTCAAATCTTCAATCAGACTAGGAAATGAGAAATACAAAAGCAAAACATCGTGGCAATCTCGATGGTTGGAGCAATTTGATTTGCATTTATTCGATGAGGATCAAATGATGGAAGCCGTTTTATGGAA
>JANSTV010051994.1:0-13768 GCA_027564135.1 Lestremia cinerea
AAACAATAAAACGCGATTCGATCGAATGATTTCAAGGCATTTTGCTTAACAATTTATTTATTCACTTTGTTGATCAGTTCTTAAACATTTTCATTTGTGTTGTATAGCAGAGACTCTGCTGCTAGCTCTCACTTTGGTGATTGAAAATTGGTGCTGTTTCCGAACATTCTTCACAATCGATCGAAGAAATTTCGCCCGAAAATTCACACCGAAAACAAAATACTCGAATACTCGAATACTCGAAAGAAAAACGTATGATTTTCAACAATGAAAAATTTGAACTGAAAAAGAAAAACCATCCGTTTCGAAACGGATTGAGTTTGTCGAATTGAAATTAATAACCGAAACTCCGATCGGTGGATGGGCGACAAACATCGAAAAGCTATTCAATGATTTGAATTTTGCCATCGTCCGAATCCAAAACAGACTCCTCGACCAGGGCATATTCGGTGTACATTGGTTCCGGTTTCGGGAAGTATTTCCCCCGCTTCAGTTCGGCGTGCATGTGCTCGCCTTTGTTGATCACGAATCTCGGTGGTTCGTCCTTGAACATGATAATCCGCGCGGGGCACTTGAGCGATTTGGTGGCCATGAAACTGCACCGCCACAGAATGCGCTTGTTGTTCTCGCTCATCATCAGGTAACGAATCCCGTTGGCCATTATCGCTGGTCGACCCCGCAGCGATTGTGTAAAATAAACGTTTTGGATCATTTCTGTTTGCATCGTCGTCATCGTTGTCAGCATCGTCGTCATTGATGGTCGGCCGGAGGAAATGCGGAAAAAAAGAAAAAAGAAAATCGTTTCATTAGAATTAAACAACACTGACCGTTTTCGAATGAGCTTTTCATTAAGAAAACTACGGGAAAAAACAATTCAATTGAAAAATGGAAAAAGAAAAGAAAATTTTGGTTTTTTCATCGTATTTTTTTCTTCGTCTTGATTTTCACTTAACTTTAAACTTATTTCACACTTTGTTTTTTTTTATTATTTTATTAAATTTGTTCTTGGTTTGTATTTTGGTTGTTTGGTTGATTCTTTTTGGAATGGATGATACAACATCGTCAATGGAACAGATGATTACAATTAAAAATGAGAGAAATTCGAAAATGACAATCAAACAAGGCCTCGATCGAATTGGGCCTCGCTGGTCGAATAGAGAATTTCTATTGAAAATGACATCCTAAGCTTAAGGGGTACCCTGTCAGTGGATGAAAGCAACAGCAGGCTTTAAATACCGTGTTCGATCTCACATTCGAGAAGTCGTTGGGAGTTCGAAGAGTCCGAAACATCCACAACATTACTGGTTTTTGTTTTAAAAAAAAATGGCACTTAATCGATTCGCTCGAGCATCTAGAACTGAATCGATTAAGGCTGAGGCGAAAGGCCCCACCTGTGAAATGACTATTTCTTGGTGACCTCCCGTTTCATCTGATACACTCTCTGGGGCTGCCTCTGTGGCACTTGTTGTCTCTGTAGCACTTGCTGTTTCTGTGGCGGTTGCTGCTTTGGCTTTCGTCGTCTCGAATGCACATGAATGTCGTTGACAACAACAACGCGTGTGTGCTCCTCCTTTGTGGTGGCCACTGTGGCCGGGCAATTGGATTTGTAAAATTCGTGGCACTTCCAGAATCTCAGCATTCTGTCCTCTGAGTTCTTGAAATAACGATATTGGTCAATCAACAGAATTGGATCGCCATTTTTCGATGATGTAAATTCCACCTTGCGATCGTTCCGTCCTGAAATAAACAAGCAAATTGATCAATCAGTAAATGTGTCACTCAAATGATGTTTCGGCACAAAACGCTAAAACCACAAAAAACGCACTCAAATAAAAGCGTCAATACTCGCAACTCGCAACTGAAGAGAATCTCTGAACGCAGAATTGTTCGTCATTATTTTTATTAATTGAAATTTTTTGTTCTTAATTTTTGATTTGGGTTTTTTTTCTTTTTTAATTTTGAGAAAATACATTGTTTTTCTTTTGTATTTTATTGTTTGTTTTTTTTTTTCAAATTGGAGAGCTAAAAGCAAGTAAAACATGTGGGTTATCGATAGGAATCGATGAAATGCCAGACTACTCGATTGAAATGAACTGTTCATTGGCGTTGATCATCATATCCCGTTTGCGTCTCAGCTCGCATTCCTCGTTGTGCTGGCGAGTGGTGTTTATGTGATGTATGCCATTGGTCGATTGTTTCGAAATGGCCACCGAGCCTGGACACTTGACTTGGTTCTGATAGTATTTCGTGCATCGCCAAAACACACGTTTGGAACTTTCACGATTGCGAACGTAGCGATTGTGGTCCAACACAAGAATCGGATTGCCTCTGGGCGATGTTTGATAGTACAGACTTGATGATGCGATACCTGAAAGAACACACAAACATTTCGATTAGATTTGGTTTTCGAGTGGCAGCTACTACGTTTCTCGCTGAGATGTTAGACAGCAGCCCAACATCTAAATGAAATCACTCGATCGCTCCGACTTAAAAATTATTCTTTATTTTCTGGAGAAATTCCTTTCTATTTTTATGAAAAACAACCGTTATTTCTCCTCGCTTGAGAGATTATGTAAATAATATTTTACAATCTGATCTGATTTGGTGGTTGATTTCGGTGCTCATCGTTGTGCCCTCGATGAGCCCCAACGCTTCAACTTGAATCAGTTTCACTTGACTGGCGCTTAGTACTTGATGGACAAGTCTTCATCGATGATGTACTCCGTTCCATCATCGTAATAGTCCCCCAATTCGGATTTGATTTTAGGCATTCCTCTGCGCATTTTGGGGGCTTTCTTGCGTTGAATTATCACTTCGTGATTGTGTTCGCCCTTGACCTTGACCACCGTTTCGATGTTGTTGACGTAGTCGGTCACCACTTTGGCTCGACATTTGCGACTTCCCTAAAATATTTCGAAAAGAAAATATCGTCAGTTAATCAAAGTCTTTTGATGGCATCATCATCGGAGTTGCTCGATCGATTGATCGATGAGCAACAGTTGAAACGGCCATTTACTTTGCGACTGCATTTCCAAATGGTTCGGCTGCCATTCACCACGTTTTTCACATAAGTGTATTGCTTGTACAGGAGTTGAATGCATCCCCTCTGGCCCGTTGTGTACTCCACTCGATCCATCACATCTAAAACGAGATATAAAAATGCAATTAGTTTAGATTGTTTGATTCGTCGGTTTGACTGCGGAAAAAGCGAAAGAAAAGTAAAAATTGATAGAACGAAAACAACCGGTTGAAAAAGAAAAATTTATTTGAGAAATTCAACATAAAAACGTTTGAGATGAACATTGAGTTTGAAATGGGTCGTCTGTCCAATCAGATTAAACCCCTGCACTGAAATGCGCATGACAATGTTCGTGAAGAATTTTTATGTCCAAAGTGTGCTCGTTGACAATGGCTATGGTCGGACACTTGTGCTTGTAATAGTAACTGCATTTCCAATACTGTTTTCCGTTACGTCGCCGATTACGGAAGAATCGTATGCCATTTATCACAAGCAATTTTCCGCCGTTTTTCTTGGAGTTTTTGTATTCGACTTGTGGCCCTTGCAGAAGGAATTCGTCACCTGAAACGAGCGAAAAGAAGAATTTATCATTTTAATAAGCATTCATTAAGAGTCCGTGCGAAGCAACGATTACATCAAGCACTAGCAGAACGGTATGAAATAAAACAAATTCCGATGAAAAGCTTTCGTTTCATTTCGGTGCTAATTTATTCAAATATTTCATTTAAATTAGGATTTTGCCTGCTAAAAATAACTTATACGCTGAATGTCGACGTTGAAGTCAAACTGGCTGAGTGAGATCAGCATTTAAGATGATACAAAGATTCGAAATCTCCTTCCGAACATGTGTCGCCTGCCTGCGGTAGACAGTTTGGTGCGTGTTCGCCCTTTGTCAATAAAACTTCGTTGGTGTTTTTCCTTTTTGAGGCACGCGCCTTGCAACCGTACCGAAAATTGGCGCACTTCAAGTAGACTGTGGTGGGTGACTGCGAAGCGATCACAAACCGATACTCGTTCAGAATGAATCGCTTCATTCGTACGTTGGCCTCCTTGGAAAATGCCATGTCTTGAAGCATCGGTCGCAAACCTGAATGAGAGAAACGAAATGGAAAAAGAAAATATTGGAATTAGTTTTGTTTATTTTTTGAATTGCCTTCGAATGCCAACGAACGCACGTAATGTTGTTCAAAAATCAAAGACAACAGCCAGTTTGGTGACATTGTTTTATTCTTACAAATTCTAATTCAAATAACATTGTCTGAAGTGACCGCGAGGGTTGAGGGGGCGCAGAGGAGGGAAGGTAGGTGCGAGGAAGGTGGGAAGGAAGAGAGAAAGGAAGTAATTGAAATCTATGAGCCCGTCGGGATGATCGCGATATGTGACTTGCTCAAACCAAGGAACTAGACGATGCGCTTGCATTTATGTCGATATACTCCAGACAATCGTGATTGTGGACGTTTTTCGTGTAGCAACTGTCGGTTTCGTAGAGGTTGGTGATGGCCCGAGCCTTGCAGCCGCTATGCCACTTGGTGCATTTCCAGTAGACTGTCTTGCCATGAACGTTGTTCTTAATGTACTTGTGACCCATGTAGTGCAACAGCTTATTGCCACGCTGAGACGACTCGTACACAATACCAGCACCGCCTTCTTCGAATGTTCGCTCGAACTTAACAGCTTGTCGTTTTGGAGTCGTCGATTTCTTAACTCGCTTTGCTTTCACCTCGGTTTTTGGCTCTTCCAACAATTCTGCGTCCTCCGCACGAATCACATCGCTCATAAAGTAGTAAGCTAAAACAGAAAAAGAAGATTATTTTATTAAAATGTGCCTTTCACTCAAAACCCAAGCCGTTTCAATTGAACGAATAAACGGTTTTCTTAAACGGTAAATTCAAACACTGCCCCTGCTTTTTGTTTCACTCAATTTATTTATTTTTCTTTGAATTAAAATTCAAATAATGTCTGAAGTTAGAAATGTTCAATCAATTTCAAAGAGCCTATCTTGTGGCGGCTCGCTGGATCGCTGATGATTTTCGCTTGACATGCAACGTATGATTGTGGTCGGTGTTGCGACAGACGATGCGTTGGATGCCGTCTATGATGTTGGTCACGACTCTGGCCCGACATCGCAGACTTCCCTAAAATTGTGAAAGAGTTGCGTTAGAGACGGCATGAGCTCAGTCGATGCAGGGTTTGGAACGCGTAAGGAACCTTTTTAGCGCAAATCCAGTAGGTTCGGTATCCCGAACGGCGATTTCGAACGTAGCTGAAACCATCGACGATCAACAGAGTGCAACCGCGTTGGCCGAGCGAGAATACCAGCGGCTCAAAGCCATCGGCGGTTGAGCTCTTTGCGACGAGGGCCCCATCTGAAATTGGAAGGAAGGAATATATTAGTTTTGATTTTGAATATATCTCCTCTCTCTCTCTCATTCGCTCCCAAACTTTTCCTATCTCCACCAAATCAAAATGCCGTTATTTTAAAAATGAACTTTATTCAAATTACAATCCAATGATCTTTTTCATTCACCAACAACAACGGTTGATGCGGTCCCACGAAAGACCTCAGAAGGGCTGATGATTGTGTACCGAATGTTTTACCACGGCCTTCTGCAAGTGACCCTCAACGATGGTCACCACTCTCGCTTTGCATTTGTGCAGGCCAGCCCGAGCACATGACCAATAGATTCGATTACCAATGGATTTGTTCCGTGTGAAAGTGTATCTGCCGATTTTCAATTTCCTACTGCCGCGACATCCGGTTGTGTATGCGAAATAATCTGAAATGGATTACAAAATACAATTAGTGATTAGCGCACAACGATTCGACCGAACTTGATGGACTTCGTTGTCACAACGGGCAAAATCAAAATGAACACGTTTTCTTGAAATGAATTGATTTTATTGGAATTATTTTATCGCAAAAAAGAAGATATGATTTTCAGTTCGATGAGGTCAACTATTTGGTTGGTGATTTCAATGGTGATTGCTGTTCGAGCTGCCGGCGCTTTATCTCCTTCAGTGCACCGTAGCGACGCTGCTCGCTGATCACTTCATGGTTGTGCGACACATTCAACACCGTCACCACATCCTTGTGCGTTTTGATGCGAGCCTTGCACCGATACACCGCAAACTGTGAACATCTCCAGTAGGTGATTTCATCACGAGCCACATGCCGATTGAATACATGACCTTTGAACAGCAGCTGCTTCTTGCCGTATTTGCTGTTCTTGAAGCGAGGACATTCTGCAAAACAAAATAGAAAAAATTGTCGATTTTTAATTGAGTTGTTGCTGGTGCACAGGCTGCGATCGATTTTGGAAGGAAACGAGAAGATTATCAGAAGCTTTTCGATTGAATATTTATTGTGAGGAGAAGAGTACATTTTCAGAATCGTTGCAGAAATCAATGAACGTGGCCGCTGACTTCCTTGATGCCATCAGGGCCGGTGATCACCCGAGCCGGACATCGTCGTTTGCCCACTTGCTTCTGGCATCGCCAGTATGTCTTGTCCCCTTTGTCATAGTGCTTGTAGAAGGAGTACCCATTGTGCGACAGTTGAGTGGACACCGTGAATTCTGCAAGAGGTGAATCGAATCGATCAGTCAACCGAACAAGTGGTTCCACCTGAAATCGACCTACCTTTGGCCGCTCCATCAAAAACCAATCCAGTTTTATCGTAAATATTCAGCCCGTGATTGTGCTCCTTCGACTGTGTGATTCGTCGCTGATTCTGATCGTTCTTAGCGATGATGAGCCGAGTTCGACATTTGGTGCTACGATACTCTGCGCAATGATAGTATCGTCGATTCTGGCGAACGCGCTCCAGAATGAATGGAAATCGCTTGTAGAACGTATATTGCTTTCGCCGTTGAATCAAGTACGTGTGTTCACCCAACGGAATCGTCTTCAGACATCCTGCAATGAGAAATTTCAAACGTGCATTGGTTTCAATGAATTTGAACAAATTGCATTCAATTCAATGAAAAGACGCCACGAAGAAGTACATTGTCGATTTGTTTTATTATAAAAGGGAAAAATTCTTGAATGAACATAAAGGGGAAAAACCGCCAAACGAATGTCTGATCGAGCTGGGGGCAAACAACAATCATGCTTTGCACCATTCGTGGTGCTTTGTCACAACGGTGATCGATCCGCCTTTGAGCTCCGACAGCATCACTTGACCCGCGCAGGGCTTATTCAGGCACATCCAATAGCTGCGATAGGCACGTCCTTTCAATTTTCGATACCGTCGACCGTCATATTGCAAATGCTCTTCTTTGGTCTTCTGGTCGCAAACCTTCTCCGATGTTTGATCAACTGAAATCGAAAGGAAATAAAATCAGCAATCAATAACACATTCGATTTTATGGCGAATCACAGGCGACTCGGTTGGTTCTCGAAATGAAAAATTATCTGTTCAATGAATGGAGTTTTATTGAATGTCATGAAGTACAGCGTATGTTTTGGAGCGCGAGGTCATTTTGTGGTTTCGAATCGATGACAATGGGTCCGATTTCAGACCCAATATTTCTACACTTTTTGAAGCGAAATTCGTTGTGGTCGAATCGTCAATACTCTCTTCCAGTTCAATCAGTCTCCTCCTACACCTGTCTGGGAAATTCTCTTCATTATAAAGTAACTCTTCGAAAAAGAATGTCGCACCCTCTTCGATCCTGAAAGAGAATTGCAAAGGATGACACATTGAAACGAACATTCTATTCATTTTTGGTCAGCATTGTATTTGCGCTTCGATTAGACCTTGTATTGTCTTAAAACAAGAGTGAAATGCCGTATTGGAGGACGAGAAAGGGTAAATGGGTGAGATAAGCATGATCGAATTTCATGATGGTCAGTTGCGTTGAATTTGAATTGAAAATTTCTTGGCTGAAAATTGCCGTAGTTGAAACATATCGACTTATTTGCAGTCTGACGAGTGACTTCTGGAGCAAACGTCGAGCGAAATCACAGGCAAAAATGCCGAAAAACTCCGAGCACTTAGTCTAAGATCGTTTCCCATAAACATATCGCTTCACCGGTGGATGTGTGTGCGTATCTTCCGTAACGGTAATCTCATGTGCGGTTGTTGAAATCCGCGCATGACACTGTTGCCGTTTCGATTGTCCACACCTCCAGTAAGTGGTGTCTCCCTTGGAAGTGTTCTTGTGAAAAACGTAACCATCATATTCAAGCACGCAACTGCCTCGAGTGGTCGAATGGAATGTCGCTGACGAATCTTTACGTCTCATCGCTTTCTTGGGCCTTTTCGGCCATCGGCCACAATCTGAAAAGAGAACGAAAACAAACTAAATTAACAAAATGTTAGAAAATGCCAAATAAACACCATATCGACTCGCTGCAAAGAAAAAATCCTGAGAAATTTGAAGATAATTGAAACGCCATCTCGCGATAAGATTTCTGTTTATTTGGAAATGTATTATCTCTGTGTGGAACATTCAGTCGCTTATTCGAATTTGTAGAATGCATCGCGACGCCCACGTCTGGTGATCGCTCGGTGCATTGTCATGACTTCGCTCTTGATGTAACCACGAATGGTTTTCTCGGTGATGGTTTGGCCGCGACGCTGGAAAATCTGCATGATGTGTGCTGGAAGGAGAAGGGGACCATTGATGAGGGGCCGTTCCAGCCAAACCAACCGAGCCAACACTTACTTATCAGCGAGGACATTTTCTGTGTGTCCAATTGCTGCAGCATGTCACTTTGATCGATCAGTGCCAGACTGGACAACACCTCACTGCCGAATAACAAACGAGCCAGTCGTCCGGTGTACAACGATGGCTTCGAATCGTAGATTCCAATCAGTTTTGTCTTTGAGATCATCACATTGCTGCCAGCGTGCAGTGGAATGAAGTCTGGGTCGGGAACTTGGTCTGCAAAAGAGAAATTTTCTTTGTTAATTCATATTTGGATTTCAACTAAGAACGATGATCCGCTCTCTTGCCGGACTGCCGGCAGAAATGAAACCAATTTTCTTTGGGAAAAACATGAATCTTTATTTTTTGCAAACAAGTTTTACAAATGAATTGTCAATAAAGGCAATATATAATTCCAGAGCCGGGCCAACGTGACTGTTCACGTGATGCACACGACTAATCGATGCTCTGCGAGAACATGGCTGGAACGCGACACGCTTTTCCATAATTTTACTCGAGAAATCAAAAGGAAACAAAACGAAATGAAGGAAAGGGAATAACTAAACGCTAAGGATGGTCGACGGGAAATTAATTGTCATAGTTCAAAAACTGCTGTTCATTCAAATCATCCTCCTGGCCCTTCTTCACGCTGGAATCCTCAACGATGAACACGACTTCTTCCAATTTTACTTTTTTCTTGGCGACTCGCTTCTTCCGCTTGATGATGTCCTCGTGCGTGTGGAATTTGTTGAGGGGTGTTACCATCTCCTTGATGGTGTAGACTCGTGCGCGGCACTTTTGGTTCCACCATTGATTGCATCGCCACAACTTCTTCTCCTCACCGCTGGGCAAAAGAACGCGTTTCTCGTAGACAAATGGCTGGCCGCAGAATATCAATTGTTCCCTTCCTCGTGTTGTCTGTGAAAACTGTGCCGTGTAGTGTTCTCCTGCGAGCAAAAATGAATCGAAAAAGAGAAAAATGAAAAAGAACGTTAGTGATTTTTCGAATTGGCTGGTTTGACGTGATCGAGATTTTATTCGAGGCATATTCAGCTTCGTGCCAAATACTTACAAAGCCTCGCATGATATTTAATTCGGCGAACCAATATCGCATTCAACAGTTCGTTGATGGGACATCGGTGTCGCCGAATCAATGAATCACCCAAATGAAAGTTCAAGTTTTTTTTTCGACTTTTCCAAAAAATCATCAATTTTATTACAAATTCACAACAACATCTGCATCGTTTTCATATCATCGATAGAGTCGTCGGGATGCTTGCTAAAGTACGAGTAGCATTCATTGAACGAAATGATTCGTTTGCCCTCGATCCGGTTGACATTCGGCAAGTGATCGTGTAACGGTTGTTTTTCAATCAAATCATCTTTGGTGGTGAGCACGCGAGCCATGCATGAACCTCGTCTGGTTTCACTGCACCGCCAATACACTCGTCCATTCTTCACAGAATCACTGTTGAACAAATACCCTTGATAGTACAGTTGCGGCTTGCCTCGCCGGCTCAATACAAACGCCACTGAATCGTTGGTGTTATCTAAAAGAAAATGAATTTTTTTCGGAAAATTAGTCGAGTATTCACAAGCGTAACGCCACAATGTCGAACAGAGCCGAGAACAAAAGCAAAGAAGAAAATCATTTGGATTGTCGTTTCAATTGAAAATTTTATTGTAAATTGTTTCAAGGCGATGATCCATAAAGATGGTTCATGGTTAGTCGGGCGAATGATTGTGCTCCTGTTTGCTCAATTTAATGCAGTTGTCCGTTCGTGTAATGCATCGAGCAAAGCATTTGTCCTTAACTGGGAGTTTGCCATGTCCCCGAGTGCAAATCCAATTGGTTTGCGTGCGAAAGCTGGCCTCCTTCGCATACAAGTACCCATTGAACAGCAAATTAACGTTTTTCTTTGTGTTTGGCACCAATTCAATCTTGACATTGTCGATCCAAACCCCCACCGGATACTCTGCAAATGGAGCAAAAAGAGAAAATGAAAAATTTGTCGATTAATTTCCAACTAGAATTTCGGGGAAAAAAATATCAAAAAGGCCAATTTGTATTCGTTGGTCAACGTTTATTTGTTTCTCTGTTTAATTTTACATGATAATCAGTTGCTCTTCGGCAAGCTCATCACCAAGGTCTTCCGCGAAATCTTCGACAAGTGTCGGAGCATGATTGTGTCCCTTTTTACTTTCACGAATCTGTCCGTGCTCGTTCGTTATGCACCGGCCCGGGCACGTGACTCGCCTTTGATTACCGTCACGTTCCGGAGCACGCGCACACACCCAATTGATGCTGTTCCGGAAACTGACCTTCTTCCGGTACACATAGCCTTTGTACAACAGATTCGTGCCGCGCTTCCGATTCTTGATCAATCTGTACTCAGTTCCGGTCGCCTTGTTAAAGTCTGAAAGAGAATTCCAGGAATTTGATGATATTTCTTTGACGTTTGTTGTGTTGAAAATGATATTCAGTGGAAAACAAATGACAGAAGAGTAAAACGCACAAGTTCACATGAGATTTTCAAATATTTTTTTAAGTTTTTTTTTTTGTATTTTTTGGATTTTTCTTAAAAAAAAAAATAAAAAGTTTATTCTAATTCGATAACGGGCACTTGAAACGGATCGTTTTGATTGTAAACCGGTCCGTGATTGTGCAGTTTTTTGCTTAATTTGATCGAATGCTTGCCGGCTGTGACACAGCGAGCGGGACATTTCAGTTTGACATTGCTGTTTTTGTTGCAAACATAATTGACGGTGGTGTTGTATTTGCGTTCGGCGGTGTACATGAAGCCGTCGTACATCAAATTGAGGCCACCCCGACGATTCTGTACGTACGTCAATTCGGCGGTGGTCCACACGCCAAGTTGTCCTGCAATAACAAAGCGTAGTTGTAATGATTGGCACCACAAACACACAGCATTCACGTTTTGGGAGGCAATTGAAAGGCCGAGCGAAAAACGAAAACACGATCGTTGGCTGTTTGTCGTCATTGTAACACCACCTTGCATTTTATTTACAAATGGCTTCCCATGGAAATATCTACAATATTGCTTCATCATCATCGTCCTCCTCGATCAATGAACTGTCGAAATGTGGTTGCCTTTCAAACAATTGGACCACATCACTGGCACTGAAACTGTACAATTTGTCGGCGCTCGGTACCGTTGACTTGACCTTGCGACCCCATTCGATTTTCTCTTTTTCCGGTCCGTGTGTATGCGATTCGATAACGAGCGGTCGCTCATTACCTTCGCGCAATATCAATCGACTTTTACACTTGTGTTTGGTGCATCGAATGCAACGCCAATAGTTGCCACGATTCTTGCGAAACAAATAGTTGTCGACGACGATTAACGGCCGGCCACGTTGACTGTAAATGAAATCCAAACCTGAACAAACAAAAGAGGATTTCATCATCATTATGTGCTAATGCTTATTTTGAACGGGACGCAATAAAACAGTAAATCACTCTCAAAACGAAAATCAAACACACCAGGACGAAGCACACACACAAGAGCCGCGAATGAAACACAATCGGAATCGAATTCAGTCATTTTCAGTTACTTTATTTTCATTTGCGAATGAGGATAGCGCTTAGTGCGCACAAGAATGCATATTGTATTTGGTGATGTGACCGAGGCGCATTGTGATTCGACCCTTGCATTTGGGCGTCAAACATCGCCAGTATTCGGTGTCATCGAGTTCGCGCTCCTTGCGATGCTTGTAATTGTCGAAGCACAACAGTGGTCGATTCCGCTGGCTTCGCTCGAATGTAAAAGTTGCCGTCTCGATCGGATCATAGCCGGATTTCGTACGATCTCGTCGACCTGCGAATGACACGAATCGAAAAAAAGCAATATTTTAGTTTGAGTTCTCTGTGATGCGGATTCTCACCTTCGCAATGTGACTCCGTCCTGAACGTTTTCCGCCCCCGGACGCAGTAGTAGGCAAAACCACTGAAATGCTTCAACGACAGGACGAAGCCCAGCAGAAGTTTCGAATGAAACACACCTGAATCGGATTCAGTCAATTTCGGAATATTTATTGTGTTTTGGAGAACAACCATTTATCGGTGACAAGAATGCATTCTGTATTTGGTGATTCGTCGACCCAACGTTGTGAGTCGGCCTTTGCATGTTGATTTTCGACATCGCCAATAAATTTTCGCGGCATGTTCGCGTTCCTTTCGATGCGTGAACCCGTCAAAGCACAACAGTGGTCGATTCTGTTTGCTTCGCTTGAATGTAAAAGTTTCGCGATCTGTTCTCATGTCACCCGGTCGACCTGCGAATGACACGAATCGAAAAACAGCAATATTTTAATTTGAGTTCTCTGTGATACGGATTCTCACTTTCGCAATGTGACTCCGTCCTGAACGTTATCCGCCACCGGACGCAGCACTAAACAAAGCCACAGAAACGCTTTAACGACAGGACGAAGCCCAGCAGAAGTTTCGAATGAAACACACCTGAATCGGATTCAGTCATTTTCGAAATATTTATTTTCGTTTTGGAGAACAAGCATTTATCGCTCACAAGAATGCATATTGTATTTGGTTATTTGGCCAAACATCGTTGTGATTCGTCCTTTGCATTTCTCCGTTAAACATCGCCAATAAATTTTGCCGCCTTGTTCGCGCTCCTTGCGATGCTTGAACCCGTCAAAGCACAACAACGGTCGATTCTGTTTGCTTCGCTCGAATGTGTAACTGTGCGTCTCGATGGGATCCCGATCTGGTCTCATGTCAACCCGTCGAGCTGCAGGTGAGACGAGTCGGAAAGAAGAAAAAGAGAAAAAAAGACGATATTTTAGTTAGCTCGAATAAGCGCATCATCTATCGCCACCCAACCAAACCGATCATCGTCTTCCGATGCTTAAAGCGAAAGACAAACTCAACGATTTAACCGGTTTTTTTTTTCTTTTCAACATTTATTTCGTATTTCTCATGCAAACTTAACAAACATCATCATGTTCTACAAAAACTCAGAAACTCGGCGATATCTGGCATGCTGAGACTCTTGTATTCCACCTGAGATCGCTGGATGCGTTTCCAGTCGTTGGGGTGATTGTGAGCGGTACTCTTGAC
>JANSTV010052005.1:0-13768 GCA_027564135.1 Lestremia cinerea
AGATTCAAAATGAATGTCCTTTAATGGGATTTGATATTTTTATTGATCATAAAAGCCGCAATGGTCTCCCATCCCATCGTTTGTCATTGAAATGTCGACATTCGTTAATGACGTTGTTCGAACGGCACTCGATCAGCCATTTTTGTGGACAAAAGGTCATTATCCGAAACAAAATCGTCTCAAAGCCTCAACCCCATCCCCCATTGTCCGCCGAGTGTTTACAGAAGGGTTGGATTTTGGTTTCAAATGCGCCACGGTAATTGCCGCTTATCCACCCTTCAGTTTTCAACCGAATCTCATCGATAATCCATATTCTCATTCATTCACAAATTCACTCAAAATTACGTTCATTACTCGCCCACGGTCGCCACGAAAATAGCACCGATTTCGTTGCGTTTAAATGGTTGATTAGTCAATCTGTCGATGGATTTATTTTCGACTGTCCGCTGATGGCAATCCGGTGATGAATGACGTCGCATCGCGGCAATGGTCAGCCACTCCGCAACGTAGGTGGAACCCGTAAGTCTTTGCGGTAACCATCGCCACGCACCGCAATATCATTTGCACGAAACGTAGCGACTTCCAACGGAATTTATGTCCTCGTTTGCAAATGCTTGAAATATTTACCAATGAATTTCAGACGAATTGTTGAAATGAACGCCACTTTACGGCTCTTACGGGAAACGATTCGTTCTTTCGGTCAGTCATATTTACGGCCCGCGGTCGAGGCTGTTGCCCTTGAATGAACGATCATCGAGCTGATTTGTTTGTTTTGGCCGGTTTGCTTGGTTCGATGGAACGTCAATATTTCTGTTGGAAATTTTCGAAAAACAGGTCACGGTCGAATTTTGTAATTTGAAAGGAGTATCTCGAAGGACATTTCAATTACTCTGACAATGCAGAGCTCTTGGGATTCCCAAGAAGCCGTTCACGAAGACATCGGGGCTTCGCAACAGTCCCTGCTCCATCTCCTTCAACGGGTCACTTGTTGGAGCGGCAACCATCAGTGCCTCAATCATCTCTAAAAGCACAAAATTACCCATCCAACACGGTCGTCAACGTGATAAATGTTCCGCTAACGCGGCATAAACACATTCAAAATTCGGAATAAAGAAAATGCTTACATAACACTCGAGGCACGTCGCTGCAGTACTCGTAACGCTCCAATGTCCCGATTCGGTGGTGCTCTCGTCGGTGGTGTGCACAAACTTTGACTTCGATCTCGCACCGATTCCTCGCGATACGCTCGAAAGAATGCTGCCAATTTAACATTGAAACACAACATCATTGTGACTTGACGCGAATCACCACACTGGAATCTCCCCTCTCCACGGCGTCGTTCCTCTCACAGTCGAGCCGTCGTCTTTGTTGCCAAACGTCGGATTTAATGAAATATTTTGTGTCTTTCACTAATTACTAATTCACTTAAATGAATCGTTGCCGTTTGACAGCGTTGTCATGACGAATCTTTTGGGTTAATTTTAAATTAAGATAATTCGTTGATTTCACAGAATCGCATGTTTTCGAAATTGTTTTCGTTAAGTCGCTGCTTCGTTCATCGTCAACATTCTATTTTCACCAATTTCCAAACAATTTGTGCTTCAGTTGAGCCTTCAAGTTGTGCGACGGACGAAAAGTGCTGTGCGAATCATGCGATTCGCGTTCGAATTGGTGTCGTTCGTCATTCGATAGCAGACGGTAGTGGCACTGCCGAGTGCCCATAATCCAGCCAATTATTTCCCAACAGAAAAATCTTTCGTGGTGAATCCGGCGGATCGTCAAATATTGGCATTGAACGAGCCCATTTTTGGGCGAATGGGTACGTTCAATATCTGCATCTGGCCGGTTGCTATCTTCATCGCGTTTGAACGTAGCAGATTTTCTATTGGGGCTCGAATGCACAAAATAATTCAAACAGAAATTGATTGGTCTTCATTTCAGCTGCAGCTAATTTTGAAATCCTATTTGCATTGTTTTCAAACGATGAAATTAGATTTGCATTCAATATTTGCTCGTCACGCCCTCGCGAGCATGTGCATTAATCAAACTCGCACATGATTGTGTCGTCCAACCAATGTGCGTGTCCTTTCATCAATTGGAATATTCGATCCAAAATCGCTGATCAGCGCCCACTGATGAAAGGAGCTGAATTTTATACCAAAGTAAAAATCACTTAACAAACGATACAATAAAGCCGCTCAAAGAGCACCCACTGAATGGTCATTCCAAGGTTTTACCATTAAAAAAAAATCAAATGCCAGTCCGGAGGAAGCGATTCTCCGAAAACCACTCGGTGCTCTCATTTCGTTTGACCCAACCATCGAAACCAAATGGGAAATTTCAGGAAAACCGCTTGTTTGTACCGCATTCAATGGTCGATCAATTGTCGGAAATTGTTTGTATTAGAAGCATCATGTCAAATGTGGCTGACAGCAACACGGTAGCTTTTCAAATGGTTGACTGGGCTAAAATAGAAATGAATTGATTGCGATCGGAGCAGAGGCTGGATTTGCGAATGTTATGAATGAATTACAATTTGTAGAAAGCGGATGCGGTTTTGCGGGATGTTTTGGACAGAACTTCCATTTGAAAAGAGATGGTGAGTTCAACGGTACCGTTATCTCTCACAAAGATCTCGAAACCTGACCGTCCGGTCCGACTGTTCAATGTGCGATTAGTCACGTTGAATGGTCTCCGAAAGGTTCGTTCCGGAATGATTTGCGGAATGTCAAAACGACCACTGTCGGGTCAACCACAAATCCATTCGGAAAAAATCGTCGTTCAGACGCGTCGCAAAAACATGCCAAACACCCGAAACGAGCAAATAACGCAATCCATCAAAACGGATAGAAAAAAAATATGTTTGCGATCGTCGTCGTTTGCATGCATTATTTATCGTCGACGCGACATCACCATTTTCCATCAAGTTGGCTCACATGCTGTGCGGCATCAATTATGCCGGCGTTTGAAGTGTTCGCCGAAACATACGTGGAGAATTGAAATCATTGCGGTGGAGTGCCACTTCAGCAGCCGACAAAGCATTTGGGGAGAAAAACGGCAATCACGACACCCATGCAAATCCACAGCGAAAGTACAGCAATCGCTTAACCAATTCGCCCACAATAACGAGAGTCTAGTGGCATTCAATCTTCGATTAAATTCCCAAACTTTTCAATCAAAAAAGCTCATTTCGATTTGCATCGATTGCTGTGGACGACATTAAAAAGTCATGTTTCGAAAAGTTGGCCACTGACATCGATCGGATTAGATTTCAAATGCGGTTACTGATTCGTTCATTGACGAAACTTTCACAAATCGAAAACACAAACAGAAGTTTAGTGTGTTTGGCGATGCATCGGATTTACTGGCTCGAGCATGCCGCCTGGTCGCCCAAACTTTTCCGTCTGCGATTACAATGCCATTTCGACTCGATGGGCTGACACTCGGGCCGTTCAGGATCGATTTGACCTGATTCATCGCTTGAGCTCATTGTACCGGATATTCCTCTATCGGTTTAAGCACGTCTACATCATCCCATTGCCCAACCAATCTCCATTTGGAAGCCACTCCAAGGCTGTTGTTTGCGTTGCATAATTGGCATACGAGCAGCATTTCAAATCGAACAGAACGTAAACAAGCCCTCAACAGCCATCGATACGAGTGGTATTTGGCCTTCGATGGAATGGTTGTCATTTGAGTGGCACGCAGCTTCTCGAGAAAATCTCGTGTCTTGTTTGACATACGCTGAATATGCCAGACTGCCATCCATTTATTTTGAAAAAACCAAGAGATTTCCATTTGAAAATCATGCAGAAAAATGAGGGAAAAACAAAAGCGCTCGAAGCGAAAATCCAATTAACCGAAAATGGCTGAATCATCGGTAAAACAACATCAATGCTCTTCAATGCACTTCAAGCAGCCGTTTCGATTGGATTGTTGGAATGTTAAACATGCTGAAGCGATTCGTTATCCCATTTTCTTACGAGCAAACACCGGTCGTCCGGCGGAGGGATGGAAACACATCGGAAAGTTTCGTCCGTTGACTTTTGTTTGTTTTTGGCCGAAGCAATCAACTTCGCCTCGCCAGTCGCTGACCTGAATTTGGTGGATTGCATAATATTTTGGCATTTCATTGACGCGTCGGAGGAATGCCATGAGTTGAAGGAATTTTGGAAACTTTGCATAACTTCGATTTACACTTGCGTTCAGGTGGAGTGCTTCGAAGGAATGCAATGGGGTTTTCCTGTGTTCGCGCCAGGTCGACAATTGAAGATTGGTTTAATTCATTGCGGAGGAGCTTTCGATGCTCATTGGAGCATCACAGCTCGAACAATACATAATACAATGGTTTCCGCTAGAATTCTCTCCCCCCCCCCCCTGCCTCTCACCGCATCACCGATGAATCCACACACTAATTGCATCTCAAATAATAGCCATAAACAACAAGATTATCGATATCAATGGTGTCTGTTTACCCGATCGACCATAAAATCTTGCATCCATTCCGGAATGAATGAATGGATTCCGAGAGGCAGTAATGAATTATGAAATATGAAATAACTAGTAATGGCATGAAATTCCTCCGACCGAAATCATTGATTGAATCCATTGCTACTGAAAGCCATTCACCACTCGCCATTCGGACACGAAATCCATTGTAAGGGATATTTGTGAGTTATTTGTTTGCAATAATTGTGCTCCATCCCATATTTGCCGTTTCGCGACAGTTTTTGCGGAACGAGGAATTCTGAGAGAAAATCCTGAAATCGATTCGCCTTGAATTCGGTTGGCTTTCGACTGTTTGATACGAACCACTCGACGAGCGTGTTCACTTTGCCGTGAAGAATCGAAATACGACGAAGACGACGACGAACAAATAGTTCACACATCTGTCAACTGGTCGATAGCCATCATAAATCATCGTCAAGACTGGAGGAAACACGAGCAAACGATATTTTCGACACTATTTCGACAGCATCGTAGTGTGTGGGGCGCTTTCAAGCAAAGGGTTTAATTCCAAAGACGAATCGGTTGTTCTTCAATCCGGAAGTGGTGCCGGTGATTGGTGAAGCACAACATGCGGCTGCTACTAAAAATAGATAGTTCTTGTTTGTAATCACAACATCCACGTTGTTGACAATGACGACAATGACGACAAACATCGCATTAATAATTCAGATGCCAAATGAAAATGCAAATTACGAATTGTATCGCCCTAATGAATTTGATTCGGTTGCGCTTCGCCGTTCGAAATGGTGAGGTTTTTGTGACGAAGGAACCGGTCGGGGGAGAGGGAGAGGGTTTGCGGGGCAAACGAGACACTCATCTTTCTCTAAAATCTAGAGCGAAATAATGAACTCATTCACGGATGGGACACGTATGGTTAGCGTGGTGGTGTTGCGGTGTGGGTGGGTGTGTTTTCTGACACATGTAATGCCAAACGGAGTGTTTGCGTGCTTTGTTGAACGGTGCAAACTACATGAATAGCGAATAATTTCATTCATTACTCATTCGCGGATTTCCATTAAGCGGTAAAACGGATGTCGGTTAATGAGACCAAGTTAAGAGCAGTTACAACAAGAGTTTTTGGGTGCTGCGCTGTGGGACGGCCATTTTTAATGGCTTCCCTGTTTTGTGAGAGCGAATAGTGTTCCGCTCGGCGATCCGCTTCACCGCAGAGAAAAGTGAGAGCTTTTCCCAAACCGATAAGAATCTCGAGAGCCAATCCAGTAGAATCCATAATTCATTCAACCTCAACGATCTCATTCAAAAAATCGTCAACTCGCCCGTTTTCGATTCACCTCAACCGAAACACCGATCGCATTTTAATCATTCAAAATTTAATGAATTTCATTTCGACCAATGTGAATTTGATGAAATCGAAAATCGCAAGCTCAATTCAAATCAATGCCAAAACCATGCGACACATCCAATGTCACCGCACATCGACGGCGGGAAAGTAATCCGAGAAAGATGCCGCATAATGTTTACAAATGAATATTTCAACGGAACCATTTGAAATTCTAATCGAAAAATCTGTTTTTCGAAAGCGAATGTCAAGACATTAATCATGTGGTGGGGTGTCGATGGGCGTGGGGAAGAAAGGAAAGGCATGCAAGAAAGAACGTGCGCACACATTCACACACATGCTCACCAACACATTCACACATCGGCAGCAGTATCATTATGGATGGAATCGGTGGCAGACCATTAACAGCACATCGACAACGATGCGACGATGGTCGTCGTTTGTAAAACAATTCATTCAATCATTGTAATGGCTCTGTTTTGCGGCCCAGCATTTATTCATCGTATCCATGATGACGATCCGGCACGCACCCACCGAACCGTCCGCCGACAACGTAGTTGTTATTTTCATCGGAATTCTCTTTGTTTCGCGAAAAAATGCGATAAAATTTAATGACATTGTTTGTGTCGAAGTGAAATTATGCAATGTTGAATGGCGATTAATGAGCCGAGGAAACAGTACCTGGGCGCACTTCCCACTCAAATTCATTGGCGAAATGGCGAATTGACTGCGGAACGCTTTGGCGACCTTGGGCTGTCTGTTTATTTTTAATCTGTCGTCGATATTTCTTGCGTTTTCCTCGTGAATGGCGTTCCAATTGTTTTTTATGGAAAATCGTATTTGCGGAGGTGGTCTCTCAGAGCAGGTGGGTTTATCTTGGGATAGCACGATAGCTCGAGCCAGAAGACCCAGCTTCCACGGCGTTGTTTTCGTCAATGCAGCGATGCAGCGGCATTTTAATGAAATTTTCATTGCAATTCAACCTTTCATCGAAATTCAAGTGATTCGAAGCCAAACGAGAATTTGAAAGGCGGAAAATGCGATTCAATTTTCAGAATTGACGTAAAATGGCGTAACGAGGTTTCCATCGCTATACGAAGCGAGGTCCACGGACAAATGAAATTCATTCAAAAGATGAAAGTCAACCGGGCTTTCATGGCAGTTACGAGCGGCACGAGCAGAGCTTTTATTGCTGCTGATAAAAATGTAAATTGACTGCTTTTGGCCAGAGGCATTTCGGCTTCGCTCAGCAGTGAGTTTTAATTGCAATTCTCGCTGGAGCAAACAAAAGAATCACGTTGGTAGTGACGGTCGAGACGAGGTCGGGAATTGTGGAGAGACGTCCAGTTTATCGTTGCTGCGGTTTTACCAATTTGGCTTGAATGCGACGGGCAAATTCGATTGACGAAATTTTCTCGTTCGCCGCAAACCGGTCAGAGTAATCAGCATATCGCGTGTGCTTCACATCATTGCAGTTTTACACAAAGAATAAAACAAAAATTAAATTAGTTTTAATTCGATTATTCATAATTGCCATGCAATGCAATCCGACATTCGTGAGTCGAATGACCCAAATGAAGACGTCAAGTTTGAATGAAATGTAGCAAATGTTCGAGTTGGCGGAAAGCATTTCGGAACAAAACGATCATAATTCATGATAAACGACGAATAAGCTGGTCCCCACTGAGCGATGGGCAAAGAGGCGAGAGTGTGAAAGAGAAATGAAGAGGAAGGAATGAATTATTGTCGGACACGAATCGGCGCAACGCAACATGCAATTGATTGGATCTTACAGGAACAGGAACCGACTCGGTCATCGCGCGAGCGACTCAGTCGTAGACTGGGCGGTCAGCATGGTTATTTGGTCAATCATTTGTTCGCCGGAATGAACATCATCTTAAGCATGGCACTCACATGGCATGGGGCCACCAAGTTGGGAGAAATGAACGAGTCGTGGTGGTGAGGAGTTTCCAGGGAAAATAACCGAAATGAGAAAAGATAATTGAAAATTCGCCTGCTGCGATGCGTTCGATCCGAGAGGAATGCGCGCAGCGGCACTCGTATCCGGAACCGGAAACTATAAATCCACGCAACCGCGACTCCGGAAACTAAGTTTTCCAACTCAAATGAAATGCTCTGGAATCATCTCCTCTTCGCGATTTATTCGATTCCATCCGCGTCACGTGCTCCCCGCTTTCAAGGCGACTTGCGAAAATTTCACATGAGCCAATTGGAAAACGAATGCATTTCGAAAGTTTATCAACCACACGACCATCCAAGCTTCACAAATCGGATTGTTTGTCTGTGATATGCTCTCGGATTCGGGTCGACTGCTAACGAGCGGATTCAACAAATTACCGTTTGTTGAATGAGCAACCGACGAATTGAATAGGAAATCTCGCAACAGAATAAAAACACGCGCATTGATGGAATTCATTGAAAAATGCCATGTTATTTTTAGAAGAAACAAATGAGCAAAACAAGCAACGACACTCGTGCGACGACAATGGCTTTGTGTATTTTCGAAATCAATCAATTTCGTTGGCGACAGAACGATTGAATTATTGTTGCGTCAAATGTGAAGGTAGATTGAGCGTATGCTATTTTTGAAGAACGATCCCAATTAATGGGATCCGCTTTGGGTTTCCTGGAAATTGAGGCGAGTTGTGAAGAGGTGATACGCCTTTTGGAGAAAACCAAAGAGAAGAGTTGATCTCTGGTTTTTGGGTCAGTTTCTGGAAAAGGAACTTATCCAATGCGAAAACTGATCTCAACCAAAAACTGGTCCAGACCACTTCAATGTTTTTCTGATTGATCCTTTTATGGAAAAGGAATCAAAATCGAGCAAACATCATCCCCACTTATGGTAAACCGTCGCACCGACGTCACACACGCACTCATCGCATGTTCCACGTTTGCGAAAAAAGAAAGAAAATGCAATTGAGTCATTTATCACGACCACCGTCAGAATACGAAACGATGTTAAACAAATCATCAATTCCAGTGGAATTCAGTACACAGAACCGTAATTTGCATGAATCATGTTTCTTTGCGAGCACTCGATGCACGTCAACATTCTCATCGCAGTCGAGAGCGACGTCGACCTGAACAAAAAAACGCAATGAATATTTCGTCGAAGGCATTCGAATTGATAAGCGAAACGATCGACTGAATATGCAATTATGTGCACGAAATATGGCATCCAGTTCGGCTCCAGCCGCACCGCCTGTCACCGCGCTTCGAACGAGCCCAATTACACTCTTTTTTTTGAAGCGCTGTCAACTCAGCATTAAATTTGGAAAAATGCGAAAAATTCGGAAAAAAAATAATAATAAAAAATAATTTCGCAAACACTCATCCGACACTGTGACTGATGAGGCCAATCGCTCCCATCAATCACACCATCATCGACGCACACAAAACACACACCGTTCTCGTTTGTGTCTTTCCCCCGAAAACGATTATTTCACTTTTGGCAAATCATTCGCTGAGAATCGCGTGTATCGCACGATTTCGTCGAAACAATATAAATGCTCGGTCACGTCACAGCGAAACGCACAATTCAAAAACGCAATCGGAAAATTCAGTTGAAATCGAGAAACAAACATCAAACCGACTTCACTGCACGGCGTCTATTTCGATACTCATGAGCAACGGTTTGGCGTTCGCCGATTGAGAACGTTATCGACGGCACGGCACAGTGACGAAATGGTTGGCGTGCGCCAGCTGCATGCTGGGATCAGATATGGATTGAGGAGCCGGCCACAGTGGAGAGATGCTCAAACGTACAACTACACGCTCACCGTCCAATCCAACGCTGGTTGACTGACGTAGCAAGCAATGCCGCGGTGTGACGTCACCGACGCAGCATTTAAGCATCGGCAAACGCGTTGTAGAAATTCCGTTTGTTTGCAATTCACAAATAAAAACATCAACATCGAAACAGCGCATGTCTGTCGAGCGATGCAGGTCACGTTTTATCGAAAGCACACGGTGTTTCGTAGTCCTTTGAGCTTTCGATAAAGCTTTGCCGGAGTGGATTGTGTTTCCGGTTAAGCTTTTGCGAGATGAGAGCTTTGCGAAAAGCTCGATGTGAATCATCCCCTAAGAAAGCTTTGATAAAGTCACAGAAAGCTTACCAGTTCGGAGCGCAATCCCAGCCCTCAATCGAAATGCTCGAGTTCCGCATCCGTCGAAGTCGCATGCGTTTCAGTCGATCCGCTTTCATCAGCATATCCATCTCGGAGTTCTGTTCAATCGCCACAGCACCGATGCCACCATCACTCGAATTCACTTTGGCATTCCGATCGCGTCCAAAGAATCGCCGAATCGCCGGCTTGGGCGATGACACACCAAAACTTTGCGTTCGAATGAAGAGCGGTCGATTATCCTTGATCCGTTGCCTCGCTGATTCCTCGTCGAAACTGGCTGTCGCGCCAAAAAATTTGATTTCTTTCCGCGTCATCGGCCGGCGATCCGATTTTCGATTGAAATTCGCCATTTTAACGGTGAATCACACGGAAATTACTCGGCCACGTGCATGATCAAGTCTGTTGGGTTGCTACCGTTGCAAATCACTATTGACCCATCGGACGCACAAAATGGACTCCCGTCGAACGTTCTGTGAAAATCAATGCGGCGGCATCTCGAGATGATGATATTCGTGATTTCGGTCACGTGTTTGACAACTTCGGAAATGTCCGTTTGCAGGCACAACATGAAATGGTTTGTTCGCTCGCACGTCAGTCATTTGGCGACGTGTCGACCAAGCAACGTCGAGCACAATAGCTGTCACTTTGAAACATTGCACACATCTGACGATGGAAAAATGATATGCAAAATAGATAATCGACAGCTTTGTGCTCGTCGTCGTCCTCGTCGTCACCATTGTCATCAGAATCATTATTGCTCGCTGAATTTATGAAAGCGAAATGATGGATGGATGGTGTATCGGCGATCGATCGAAAACGTTGCTTTGATAACGCTCTTCATCGTTCGATTCTGTATTGTTTTGTTGAACGAGGGAATGAGCTTTCACCTGAGCTTCAGAGTGACATAGACGAATTGGTTCGGAAAATTCCGCCCGGCATTTTTCCTTATTTCTTTCATTTTCAATAAGGCAAATGGAACCAATGGGCCCGGCTGAAACGCACTTCAGAGAAACGTCGCGTGCGGAATTGACCACTAGCCAAACAACAATAATCGTCTGGGATTTTCGACGGTTGACCTCTGTGTGGGATTCGCCTCGTCACGATGGGCGTGCTGCACACGGAGTCGGACAGCCGTCAGACGATGTTTGATTTTTTGCGTGCGTGCCTTCAACAAAGTCCTTTGTTTGGCGATGAGCAGCTCCGACACGCAAGTCATCACTGATCGAACTTTCGACAAGAAAGAGCATTTGTTCTCTTTTCTCTTTTGAATTTTCGGGGAAACTCGAATTCCAACGACATTCCGCACGTCGAGTATCTTTTTTTGCCGAAAGCACTCAACTCCGAGCATATGTGACACCGCCATCAAGTGGCTCTCGACATGTTCAAATAGAACCGTTGCGAAAACAAGCAAAGAGACATCACTTTACATGCGAACCGAAGCGGATAGAATGCGGCGCTCGAGAAATGACATTTCGAAGAAAATTCAGAGAAACGACCTTCCAACGGAATCACTCACGTGTGCTGCTACGTACCGGTTTCAAAGCGAGAATCGCAATATCACAAGATCGAATCGATGATTAAAATGGCTGACTGCTTGCGAATGAACTTTTCAAAGCGTCAAACTGGGAATTTAATTACGCTGATTCGCGAACCGTTGTATTTTGTTGTGCTCAGATGCACGTTTGACAAGACACTGATGCGGGCAACCGTTGGATATCCCATTTCAAAATCTCCCGTTCACGACTGCGGATGTCATTCACAAGGCGGATCCCTTTCATCCATTTTTTGTTTGTTTTCTCTCTCTTTTTTGCCATCAGCCGCATCCGGTCACCGATGCACTCATCCAACACAGATTTGACAGACCAAAGGGCCTTTCGATTGCATTCAAATGCCGATGACGAGGCCGAATCGACCAACCAGAATTAATGCCCTTTGTGTGGGCAACGGACAATGCAGTGACGGTTGCATCGCAAAACAATCGTTTTGATTGCGACCGCCAGCCGATGAACGATGCATCGATGATGAACGCTTTGTCTCATCGATCGCGTCGAGGGAAAAAATGATATTCGAAAGGCAGTTTTGCACGTGGGCATTTGAATCGCCGGAATTTTCAATCAAATTCGTTTCATCGCACCCCGTTCACACCGCACGTGCAACCCAAACAGGCTCACACCGAAGCCGAAGCTGACATGCGATCCACCCAATCGCCCATTGAATGTCGATGAGAGCTTTTCGAGAGATTGTCCTCGGTATCGAAAGCAATCAAGCGTTTATCAGTCATTAATCACCCTGGCAATGAGCGTCCAACATTCGGATTTCAATTCAAACGAGGCCCCCGCATGGAATGTGATGATGAATCGAGACGATTGTGAAATCTGGGCCATTGTTCCCTTGGGCATTGTTCGGAGGAGCCTCTAGCAGAGGAACGAGGCGACGGAATCAGGTGATTATCGAGAGTACTTCGAATCATCGAAGGGGGAGGCATTTCCCACCCACATGCAACACCAATGAATGAAAACGAATTGAGCGAATTTCTGAAATTCCATTTAATTGGGTCATTTAGCGGAGAATTTGCATTTGTGCATGCTAAGACCATCCAATCGACAATTGCAACTATCTCACAAATGCGAAGAGGGAAGGGCTGGGAATTATAGGCGAATGCACCACGTGGTGCATGCTAATCGTCGAATGTTCGAGAGTCGTTTCGGGCAGGTTGATTGCGCTCCAAATGGGGTCGACGCCGTCTGAATGAATGCATTCAAAATGGTGTTTCATTTTCGAGATATCCGTTCCGGTCGGATCGGTTCTGTGGGCACTCTGAATTGCATTCAAGGCAAAGGTTCCGATTGATTATTCGCCATCGAATCCAGGCCAACTGCAGATAACAAACCATCAAAATCTTTAACAACTGTTTGCTCGTAGCGACCGACCATTGACGGTGGGAACGACGACGCTCGTCGCAGACATAAAACCATTGTTTCGTCACATTCTCAACGTAATATTTCGAGAGCTGAGCACCGACCAACATCAAAACGACATCAATGGCATAATCGCTCGTAAACGGCGCGATGTCCTTGAGTGTCCTCGTTCAAAACGACCGCTAACGACTGTTCAGGACACCAGCGATGGAATGCATTCAACCGTCGTAAAGTGTTTGCGACAACGCTTGCAGTCTTCGCCATTCGGATGGCTCATCATTTCCCGAATGGCAGTCGTCATAATTGCGAGCGGAGCTGCCGCTAATGGAATTCACATCGTAATGGGGCCCCGAAAAATGACGGGAAATCTTGAAAAGACATTTTGCAGCTTTTCAATGCGAAGCGTTGCGACCGAACAAAGCCATCGTCGTTTTAAGATTGAAAGTGGATTTTCGACGGCCAACAATGCGAGCGAGCGCTTTGTGAGGACGGCTTTTTGGTAATTTCTTCCAGCGATTATTGTGATGTTATGCATTAAACTTGAATCGAGACCATTCGACGGCGCTTTCGTGGCGGGTGTGGGGTAATGAAACGCCGTCATTTGGACGCTGTTTTGAAAGGAATCGATTTCAACAATTTGCATGAAAACAACATTTTCGAAATGACTCGAAACGACCTCGCCAAACCAGTGGGTGGATGGGTGGATTGGTTGGGTGGATTGGTTGGGTGGATGGGTGGCAGACCGTCGACTCGGGACGTTTTTCGAGATTATTTGATTGACGCGTTGCAATCATTGCCATTCCGTTGAGATGGAACTAACGTAATCATCGCTGCGCCACGTATTCAATGCGTTCTATCGAGACTCTCGCGGGAGTCAACTGCTTTCGAAT
>JANSTV010052016.1:0-13766 GCA_027564135.1 Lestremia cinerea
GAGAGTCAACAATTTAAATTTGATTGAGTTCAATCGAGGGCATCGGGTGTGAAAGGGGGGGGGGGGCGGACGAGGCTTACATTATCAATATCCTTTAAATTCGATCTATTTCTAAGTGGTCCATTAAACGTTTCCCATACTAGGCAGCCCAAACCCCACATGTCTGTTGAGCATTTGGTGGCCGTTTTCAATTTGGCTGTATCGATTTTCTCCGGTGGATCGTATATTTCCAAAGAGGGTGGCACTTTAATTGGAGGCATTGGAGTGCCTTCGACATTCGATACGTACTCCAAACCGCCTAACTTCCATTCACCGGATGCATTCACGAAGACCGACCAAACGGATACATTGTTGTGACGAAGATTTCCGTCATTGTTCAGAAACGATAATGCTCTCTGTGAAGAATGGAAATGGTAAATTGTGATGAAAATTCATTGGGCAATCAGGCGAAAGAAGCAAAAAAAAAAACGGAGATTGCACGATGCACATGTGTGCGTTGTGTGTGTGATTGCGATGTGACACTTACGGTGATCTGGAATATGCCCCACGAAAGGTACAAGTCATTCTGTGGCGATTCACCGTTCAGCGATTCGATGTAGCATCCAAGTGGCTGAACACATTCGGTGGCCACGTAGAGCACTTTGTCCGTTTCGAATGAATCCAAATATTGCAAAACGCTCGGATGTCGCAGCGTTTTCAGGCGTTTCACCGAGCATTTCGTTATTTCCAGTTTGGTGTCCGAGCCATTTTTGATGTCGTACACAAATATCGATACCTCTTCGTTGGTGCCTTTTCGCTTGCCTTTGTGTAAGCTCCAAACGGATTTCGCATCCAAGCCAGCAACGCATTCCCCAATTTCGTATGGAAAATCTTTTGATGAATCACGCGAGAAGAACGACCACATTTCGACGATAAATTCGTTGTGTGATGTTTTCGATACGTTTTCTTGAAGGGTTGATTGCTTGGCCCGTGGCTTTCAATTCTTTCCCTGCCTGTTTTCAATTTCGCGATGACGACAACTCTCGTGAAATGTCACCAAATGTCACTTATGCTCAACCACTAGCACTAAATTTATTTGTTTGATATTGAATGAGTTTTCCGAGAACGAAAAAGAATTTTACGAAAATTCTCCTTCGATTGCAACCATATTTCCAGTCAATCGCAATTAGCAGTTACATTGACAATAAGCAATTGTTAGATTGTGCACTGTTGAAAGGCCTCAGATGTTCTTGACATTCGATATGATTTGTGTTCGTAAATGCGTTTTCACGTTTATTTTTTTTTTTTTGCTTCGATTCTGCATTTTGCACGAGCAAGTGGTGAAAATGAATAATGAATTCGGTCATTTCGTATTGGTGAGTTTCGGGCATTCGCATTCGTTTTGGCTTTTCTGGATCTTGAGGCACTTTTGACCCAACCATAGACCCTCCGACCGTTTTCGCTGGGGGACTCATGGCTCCCAAGACCTATTTTTAGCGGGTTCGCGTTTTTGATGAAATTCACCTCAGTGAAAAATTTGATTCCTATTCATCGGTGGTGTAAACTCGCCTCAACAGCGTATTTCAACTGTCATCGTTATTCTTAGGGAATCGAATTCTTTGGGAATAAGACTATCTGAGTGTTCCTCCCCTTTCACCGCCCCGATATGGAACGCGCACGCTTTGACTGTCTCCCCGGACGAGGAAGAGTCCATCGATTGCCTTCGGGATGGATTTGAGGTGAAAAGGCGAGCAACAGTCAAAACAAGAGTTCATTTACATTTGAAAATTGATTCGTTAAATATATTTAATTGATAAAAATTAAGATAAACTCAGTGAAATACTCAAAATGACAGTACAAAAAAAAACATTTTGTAAATTATTTGTTCGTCGCGGTTTTTTCGCCGATAATCATATATGCTGATTAGCCGTGCGCTCACGATGCTTCTTCTCCATTTCCAATTGTTTGACGCGAGCATAAAGTCCGCTGCCGAACAACACCACAATGTTCGATGTCCACCAAAGGAGCGTTTTGCTCTCGTTGAACCACTGTGTGGCCAAAACAGTTTGAGCACAAGCCTTGGCCGTTCCGGAAATATTGTGCGTCAAAGGCGATGTAAATTTGATCTGTAGGGATGTGACGAAGCCAATGGCAAAGCCACAGAGGCCGCCAACAGTCAACGCAGCCCAGAACCACAAAGCAAACAAATGGTCGTAGGCAAACACTCGACTGAACTCGCCGTTCACATACATCAACGGGAGAAACAGCAAGGAGGTGTAGATGTTGAGGTAGAAGTTCAGCAAGAGCACATCTTGGCCGACATGCGGCAACGTCTTTGCGGTATAAATAGAATACAAAGACAAACTGAGCGAGCCGAGCACACCGAAAACGGTGCCAATCAGAGAAAACGATTCTGCAAAAGTGACAAAAGATAAGATAAAATCAAGGTAATGTTGCGATGATTAATCACCGCGGGCACCTACCAGTGACACTCTCTTGGTCCACGCCCAACCAAAACCCTCCGACAATGATGGCACAGCACAGGACACTCCTCGAACTGGAGGTTTGTCGGAGAAGGACATAGGACATCGCAACATTGAAGACCGTCGTCAGGGATCTTCCGATGTAGTAAAATGACACATCAACGTATTTTAGACACAAATTATTCGTGGCTATCATCGACGTGAACAGAATCGACAATGGCAGCACCTAAAGCACAATCGTAATGATGAATATCCGGCGGAGATCATTCGAGCGTCAACGAAAACACTCACTTTTCGAATGGTGTCGACGTCAAAGGGATGTCCATCCGGGAATGATATCAAATGCGGCATCCATTTGCTGCCACTCCGCAACAGCAGGCATATGCCGACCGAGACAACGCATTGGTACCAAGTCACAAACAGCGGGGCATCCAAGTTGATGTAGTCACTGCTCAGGAGCGCCTTGTTTACAAACACCGTCACTATCGACGTGAACCTTCCAATGATTGATCCATTATCAGCAAAGCCTTGCAATTTGATGGCGGCGATACGTACCAGTACAAAGCGACAACAGCCACAATTTTCACATAATTCTCCAATAAACTGGGCTCATTCAATCGATGATAATCGAAATTACTTTTCGAATTGCGGTTCATGTTTGCATTTTGATTGGCTCGGTTCTCGGTCTGGCAACAACATCAATACCGATGATTTTCACTACATTTCACCCGAATCTGTCAAAGTTGTCAAATGCGTGTGTGCGGGTTATGTTCCGTGAGTCACGCCTTTGACGTTTACAATTTGAAATGATGAAACTGTGGGCGGTTACGAGTTTTGCGTTTTCTTTGTTCCAATCGAATCTGGCGCAATTTCTGATTGCTCTCGGAAATCGCCAGCAAACAAATCTAGTCGACATTTTCATTTCGGTAATAAATGTTTTCTTTTTATTTCTCTTAAAAACTCGTCACAATAGAATTTAGCTGCTTTTCAAAAAACAACTTTCATAACAAATATCATCGTCTGCAGGGTGGGCATTCAACCATTCATCCTTGTCCGTCGACTTTCAATTGGTCTTCCGCACTCTGAACTCAGCATGCTCCTTATTCTGTTGCCACAATTCGATTGACTTATTTACAATATGATCAGCTGTTTCCTGGTTATCTTTGATCTGTCAAAAGAATGAAAGTAGGTTACGAAAAGTTGAGGAAAGGTTATTCTTCAACAGAGACGAAGGACAATGTCCTTGGGATGATTCTGACTTCAATTGACCATTCCGGTTAATCGGGCATCACCATCAACCAAAGAGTTCGACCTCAGCGCTTCCATCGGAATGGTTGGAGTCCACTTACACTGCCAATGATTTTCAAAATTTCCGTTATGTCCGTGACATTCGGCAGCTTAGTGGTTCGCCACAACGTATTAATTAAAACGATAAAAACGAATACAACAATTTTCCTCGAACCACCAACAATTTTATCCCAGATTCGAATCAATGATGGTTTGGCTAAAACGGCTGAGAAACATGAGCCGTACCATGACTCCAATGGCAATGCGCCTATCAATTGATTTGTCGATAAATGTCTGGAAAAAAGAGTTTTAGTTTTAGTCGAAAATCCAATTGGAAATAGGCGACTGGACGGGACTTACTTGTGGATGACTGGATTCTCCTTCTCCAGCAATTGAAAGGTGAGTTCCTTCAATTGCTCAAACTCTGCCACGATCTCCGAAGCACATTCATGAAAGCCTTTTGTGATCCAATAAATTTCAATGTCATTGTCGAATGTTTGAAGGAGAACCTCAGCGATGCTGACGAAGTTGCTTTGAGTCTGAAAGTGAATCAAATTGGCCTTGTGTGTGATTCCGTTCTGTTTGGCGGTGGTGGAATGTCTTACATTGATATTGAAGCCTAACGTTAGTTGTTTGTTCTCAAGCAGCCACATGGCATAAAAGACATTTGCGGTTGGCGTCTTATCATTGACGATTTGCATAACTTGCAGAGCTCGTAGCAAGTCTTCGTAAACGGTGTAGCGCTGTTGCATCACATAGCTGTGACAATCCGAGAACACCGGAGCCACTCCTATTGAATCGAAACAAATGATTTCCCTCTGAAACGCTTTCGTCATTTCGAGCACACATACCCAACAGCAGGTCCCATAGCAGGCCTCGGTGAACAGCTGGAACCGTAAAACTCAAGCAAAATTGCTTCAATTTCAGTCGATTCAATGGCTTATCCTTCAGCAGAATTTCCAATGACTTTTTCTCCTCGACACTGCGACAACCGACTTTCTCATAGTAAGCGGAACGAAAGTTGCGATCATCTGTGGTCATTATTTGTGGATGTTTCCCGTTATGATTGGCTCTTAATTTCGCAAATGAAAACCTCTTATTTTCCACTCATACAACTAATGACATTGAAAACTAACACTTGGACTCGCGAGAGATGCTGTTCGACGTGTGAGTTGCAACAGCTTGAAAGAAGAATAATTTTTTGCATTTCTTTGGAGTCCAATCGAATTCTATTCGCTGTTTGTCATGTTTTCACTCTTTGACTTGAATTCAGTTCAATCGATGGATTGACAAACAAATTGTCAAAATGTGCGAGAATAATAAATCGATTCGGAGATAAAATTTCGGACGCGTTCACTAAATGAGCGTTTCGTGCGAAAGTTTTCAATCGGATTTCGCATCGGTTTTGGGGTGTGCCTCAAATTCGATTGGAAGTGACGTAAGGATGGTGGCGTCCAGGAGGGTTGTGTTCCCTCCCAAGGGATCTACTGCCAATGGGACAAGTCTCAGGCTTAAAATTATCGACGCCGTTCAGCTCTGCTCGAAGATCCTGCAAATAATTCACAAACTCCTAGGATCTCATCCTGAAATTTCTCGTGTTGATTTTAAGAAATTCGGATTGAGGAGTGCGTTCATTGTTCCAACGAAGAAACCAACGAAGGTCAAAAAATCGATTGACATCTCCAACGAAATGGCATACGCGATCGACGGAACGCGCCCACATTTGCACAAATAAGCCGCAAACGTCAGTCACGATGCGGTGTCACTCGTAAAAATATCGCACTGTTTGTGTATCACAACCCAGCAACGTATAGGCAAAATTAGTGAATTTTAGTTAATAATTAATAGAATCGACTTGATCGACAAACTTTACCGAAAATCGTTCGAGTCGAATCCATCATCACAGGCGAAAATGTTTCGACGAAATCAGATTGGCTTTTTCACATTATGCGTTAGCCTTTTGAGCATGGCCAATGGCCAAGATCCGGCCAGTGATTACATGAAGCGAGAATTATCACTAGTCAGGCCTTATCAAGGTGAGTTCGAAATGCCAATAAAAATGACGATTACGAAAATGTGGTTGACGATTTTTCAACGGCCACAATTTCTAAAATGTCAAAATGAACGGGAGAATGATCGACAAGCAATGGCCAACTCAGGTTGCTTATCGCATAACGGTGTTTTTGGTTGTATGCGAGATCGATCTCAAAACAGAATCCCAGAAGAGACGCCATTCGTGTCCCGATGCGAAAACCATCCAACGCATGCATTGCAAATGAACTCTGTCCTCGCCCAGACACATTCATTGTTTTTCTTCATTGCAATTGCGTATCGGCCGTCAGGTTTGCATATTTTGTGACGCATTTTATCGTTGCAGGCGCTGGCATGTCTCTGTCGTATTGGGATTTCTTCGGTTCAACGTTGGTCACATCCAACTACATTCGTCTAACGCCTGACGTACAGTCAAGGCGCGGAGCCATTTGGAACACACAGGTAGGACGTTGATGATCGCCCCGAATTCGAATCGATTCAAGACTGCTCGTCTATTTTAGCCGGTTTTGACCAAGAATTGGGAGATCAATGTGAATTTCAAAGTTACTGGCAAGGGAAAAGAGCTATTCGGCGATGGCTTTGCCATTTGGTATGCCAAAGATCGTTTGGTGCCAGGCCCGGTTTTCGGCAGCAAAGACAATTTCTTTGGCTTGGCCATCATTATGGACACGTACAGCAATCACAATGGCCCGCATAACCACCAGCATCCGTACATTAGTGCAATGGTTAACAACGGAACGTTGAGCTACGACCACGATCGTGATGGAACCCTCACACAGATAGCTGGCTGCGAGGCAAAACTGCGTAATTTGGAGTACGATACGCACGTCAGCATCAAATATCACCAAGAGATATTGACCGTTATGACAGACATCGAGAACAAGGGCCAGTGGAAATTATGCTTCGAGTCCAAAAACGTGCAGCTGCCGACTGGCTACTACTTTGGTGCGTCCGCCACCACCGGCGATCTGTCCGACAATCACGATATTTTGTCGTTCAAATTCTACGAACTGGAACCCATTGCGGATGTGAGTATTTGCTGGCTGGCTGGCCTGGGGGGTTCATTCAGAGGAGTTTTGAACTAATCCAACTCAATCTTTCGATTTGCGCAGCACACAGAAATCGTGGATCGGATGAAGATCATTCCATCGGCCGAGCAAACGGAGGCGCCGCGCGAACGCAAGGATGACCCAAAGCCAGGAATGTCCAATGTGAAAATTTTCTTTTTGATCCTGTTGGGCATGATTGCGTGCATCGTTTTGGCTGTCTGTGGAATCATGTGCTACCAAAAACACAAAGAAACTTCCAGAAAATTGTGGTGACGACTGAAAATCTACCATTTGAATGAAATTCCAACATTTTATTGATATTCCTTTTTATTTCCTCTTTCCTTTCGCTCTAAATGAATTCTTATGTTTTGCTTGGCCAATCCCAAGTGACCAGGTCACACAACTGTCAGCGATTAATTCCGAAATGAAAATGAAATTGAAGCAAACCTCAATCGTTTTCTTTCTCTCTCTCTCTTTTTTTTTTTAGGCAAATGTTTGTATCAGATATTTGTGAATTTTTCCATTTGCTCCTTCTTAATTTTAGTAAATCTTATTTTCCCTGTCCGTTTGTGATTCGGACATGAATTTGAAAATTCACCATGAGATTTGGACTGTCGAATTAGTTTTGTGTTGTTTTCTGTTTTGTTTTGCCTATCAACTGTTTGACTTTGTCTTGTCTTTTTGTTTTCCTTCAATTTTCAACGAATTCTTTTTCGCATGAATGATATTCCAATAAATGTAAATATGATGCAAATCATGAAAATCGTCAGTGAATAAATAAATGAAATTATTTATTTAAATTATCGAACCGATGTTTCATTTTGTCCAGCCTTGTCGTACCCAAAATGACTCGTCCAAACATCAAAGCTCCAGACGAAAGCAGAGTCAATGGCAACATAACGACGTCCAACATCGGAAATCTATTCGAAACCTGACCGGTTCTACGAGCGAAAAATTTCCGAAATGAAACTGGAACTCTGCAGAAAGTGAATCATCACACCCAACCGTCCGCAGAAATAATCAATGGTGCACGTTTGATTCGAAACGTCCGAGCGAGTAAACGAAGCAATCAAACAAAACTTGATTCAAACTTATGACGACAGTTGTGAGAATGGCGCTGCCTGTCACACTCATCGAATGCTTTTGCAGTGTGTGGATATTTATTTTTGTTTCTTCACTTCACCCGCATTCGTAACATCTGACGTGCAAATACGACCCGGTTGGAAAGACGTTCGCTGCGCATTGAAAATACCTGATGATCGGCCGGTTGTCGGGAGAGATGCGGCAGGGAATTTCTTTGACGGGCATTTTGTGAGGAGACGTCGTTGAGGTGATTGATCGAGCTCTGTTGGACGAAGGCAGTTTTTGGGAATCCCATTCGGACGATCCCCCTCTTTCTGATGATCAACCCTTGGTTTTCGGGGTTTTCTGAGGCACCACTTGCCGTTCGGAATAACTCATCGGGATTCCACTCGAAACGCAGGGCATTTGAGTAGACTTTCATCGACACCTCAATTGCCCGTCATCGATTCATACTCGGGTCTCGAAACGCACACTGTCTCGCGACTAGAATATATGCAGAATTTGAACACAATTAACAAAATGCGTGAATAAAATTTTGACATTTTTATCATTTTTCCTTTCGGACAATAATTTTGTTGGTGTAAATATTCTTTGAGTTTGAAAATAAATTTGACTTTTTTTTGCGTTTTTCCGGATACGTGTTTCGGTTCAGTGAGACAATTCCATTGTGATATTGGCATTCGGTTGGTTTGGCCATCGTTTCCATGCGAATGGACGTTTATTTTTGCAGAAAATATTGCGATTGTTGACTGATTTTCAACAGAAATTCGTGTCCGCTGTCTGTCGCAGATATGAACGGTGTGAATAAAATGAGCTTTTTTTTGTGAGTATCCAAGCGTTTGTTTGTTTTCGAGTGTTGCCGAGTTGATGGCGAATGTCGAGCGATTGTTTGTGGCCTTTGCGATTCGTCTTTTGTGGGAAATGCAAAATGCTCAACTTGGTGTAATGCCTCAAACAGCGGAGCACTCTTTGGGCCAGTGCTCGAATTGGATATTCCATTTCCACCAAATGACGAGCCGTCCCTCAGTCCCAAGAACGGTATAAATTTCGAGAAATTATTAATTTCCCCTTTCTTCTCATTCCAGCGGATCCAGGTAAGAGTGTGACCAATAACGTCAGAGTCTCGCTCGCCCAGTCGGAGACTCAGAGATTTTCTAACAACCTTCCCTCCCTTCCACTCAGGTCCAGTAAGACATTTAAACCAAAGAAGAACATACCAGAGGGAACACATCAATATGATTTGATGAAGCAGGCGGCCGCAACACTGGGATCGGGTAATCTGCGAAATGCCGTAGCACTGCCAGACGGAGAAGACTTGAACGAATGGGTGGCCGTAAATAGTACGTATTTGAGGGATTGCTTGGAAGAAGCTCTAACGCTTTCGCTCAATCATTCAGCCGTAGATTTCTTCAATCAAATCAATATGTTGTACGGAACGATAACGGAATTCTGCACAGAAGACAGCTGCAGCATCATGTCGGCTGGTCCAAAATACGAGTACCATTGGGCTGATGGTACGACGGTGAAGAAACCTATCAAATGTTCGGCCCCGAAATACATAGACTATTTGATGACTTGGGTTCAAGACCAACTGGACGACGAGACATTGTTCCCATCGAAAATTGGCGTGCCGTTCCCGAAGAACTTTCTGGCCATCGCCAAGACGATATTGAAACGATTGTTTCGCGTCTACGCTCACATCTACCATCAGCATTTCTCCGAGGTGGTCCGACTCGGTGAAGAGGCCCATCTGAATACGTCATTCAAGCACTTTATTTATTTCGTACAAGAATTTAATTTAATCGACCGACGAGAACTGGCGCCATTACAGGAACTAATCGACAAACTAACGGCCAAAGATGGTCGACAAATATGAAGGCGAATCTTCTCAAGAGCTCTTCAACCACTCGCCAAATGGCTTGATTGAAATGAGTTGTTTACCTTTGAATTGTGACGCAATTGAAATGCTAGTGGCTTATTGTTATCGTTTTGTATTCTTTTGTTTTCGATCAGTTCGTCAATTGACACGGGCGGACCTCCGCCAAGTGGCTAAACAATTGGTGACGATTCGACTGGACTCAGGCGGTGATTGCGAGACATCTCCAAAAGCGCATTGCCGGTGCAACACTGATAATCTCTTCCCTCCAACAAAAACAACAAAAAAACGAAAAAAAAAAAAATTATTTTAAGAAACAAATGCGTTACTAAATTATCGTCGCTCAATCGCTCAAAGAGCGTCTCTCGTTCGCTGAATTGAACAAATCCACACTCTGAATTTGCAATCAAACCCAAATGGGCAATGCTGCGTCTTATCTCATTTTAAGTGAATATTAAATGATTAAGTTGTATCGTTTGTAGGTTATTAAACAAATGAACCCATTTATGACAATTATTATTTTTTTCTTTCATTTTCGCTAATTTCTAATCGTTCAATCATTTAGAACGTCATTCTTGGTCGAATGTTTCAAATGGGCAATTCTTAATTGGTCGAATTTATCATTTGTATCGAAATCTCCATGTGAGCTTATTTTGTAACTTTTTACTTGTATAAAAAGTCAATAAGGGCCGTGCCAAGCTCAAAGTGTTGTCCGACGAACAATTGCTGATCGTTTTACGGCAATCGAAATGATGTGGAGAATAATGGAAGAAAAAAAATACATGAAAAGGATTGACGAACGAATGAAACATTATTTTTGTTTGTTTTTCTCGAGGCCGCTAGAGAGGCAGGGTGAAACCTGAGGTCACGCCATCCGAATTTGATTTTAATCTCTCAAAAAGTCTATTTATTCATAATAAATACGAAGGAAAAAACACAGAAAATGTTTATCAAAAAATACAAAATGCGTAAAATTCTTAAAAAAAAAACATTAATCTCTTTTGTGACGTCTTCATGCCGTCATCCATTTGTACTGTTCTTGGTCGGCAAACCACGAAGCGTATTTCTGAACGAGACACTTCCAATAAATGGTCAGCTCCTTGTAGCTGTCAGCATCGCCTCGGAGATCGACGGGCAATTTCACTTTGACCGTGGATTTGCCACTTGTCACCGACAATCGCTCCTTCATTTTGGGCGTCATAAACAACCGGAAGGTGCTCAATGCCAGATTCAGCGCGATCTGAATGTGCGGTGCGGGATTGATGAATTCGAATTTCTTGCTTCGACACGAGTAATTCTCCCAGCTCTCCACCGATCTGAAATCAATCGAATTAATCATTTTAGAGCATCTCCAGGGGAATTGGAAGGGGGCACGTACCTCTTGATGATTACTGGTGTCATTTGAAGGCCATGCGCCATGGTCACGCTGGACATGTCGAATATCGCTGCGGCGCCATAAATCGATATCGACTCGTCCAAATGCAGCGCCAAGTCCAACACCATAAAGCTCACTTTCATCACGTCGTTTTGCGAATGCTTTTTCGGATTGTGCACACCTGTTCGGATGACGAACACTTGTGACCCGTTCTCGTCCTTGTCTTTCAATGGGAGGAATAGACCCAGGTCGAGGAGCTCCAATAACTCCGGAGATAATGGATTGCGATTATGGAACCATTCAACGCGGTCCGATCGCATTTTGTAGAACCTACAATGAAGACACAAAACATTGTTACATTCGTCCCGGAAATGTGATATGAATTTTGCATCGGGCGCGAGCGGTTCAGTTTGATAATGAGACAAAGTCCATTCGGTATTTCCGAATGCAGTTGCTAATCTGGTTCTTTCTCAGAGCGGAAAAATCTGGTCTAGCCCCGTTGCATTGGGTCTGAATCCAGTCAGAGGATCAGGCAAAGCCTCAGCCATCCTGATCTCTAAGGACCTCACGATCAATGTTCCATCTCCAGACTCGGCCCCGGACCCAGAACCATTGAAATTACGCAAATTGCAGGTAACAGCTCTTCTGAAACACCCTATACGCTCGAGTCGCACACATAAGTCTATCGAAGTGTATCGAATGAGTGAGTAACAACAATAAGCACCTACATCTCAAGTCGCCGCTTGGCCTTTTCCATCCGAAATTTCGAGCCTCTCAAAAAATGAATCAAAACTACTGGATCGCGATTGGCATAAATCTGTGGATTCGCATCAAGCCATTCATTCAGTTCCAGCAACGACTCCCGGCGGCTCTCTTCGGTTTCGCCCAAATGCTCGCGAGCATACTCGTACATTTCATTTGGCAAAGTTTCCTTGTACGCGCACATTTTCCTCTTTCGACGAATCAACAATGTCTCAATCACACTTTGCAGTTCATTAACAATAACAACAATGACTTTCAATCTGTCAATTCATAAGTATGTTCCGGCAGAGCCCACGAACGGCACTGACTCATTCAGCCGGTCGAATGAACGCACAATAATTTCGGCTGTTGGAAAACCACTCGCTTCAAAGACAAAACTGTTGTGTGTGTTGCTTCGGTTGCAGAGGCAACATGAATCAATGGCAGCGAAGTTGATGCGTGAATCGAATGCTGGTATCGTGGCTACGAGTACAGTTACTGCAATTAATGTTGAGTCGTGACTGAGAACGAAAGCAACGATACCGTTTTTTTCTTTCCTTTCTTTTCTGTTTTGTTGATTGTTGTTTCTCGTTTGCGGTCACTCGCGTTTTTTACATGGCTCTTGTTGAGCTTCGGTTTTGTTTTCGATTTGGCATTGGCGTTGTGCGTTGTTCGCGATCAAAACAAAACGAAAACTCAACGAACGTCGAACCATTCGACGGATCAAAATTTTTGGTCCATTTTGTACGTCTTTGTTCGCGATATTTTGTTAACCTTTGATCGGCTCGCGATAATTTCTCGATATTTTTGCATTTCAATCAAATTATTCGGATAATTAGAAAAATAGCACCAGTCACCGATTCAGTGTACAGTTACGCGTCGGCCAACCGGCAACGAGATCAACGAACGCTCAATTTTCTCACTGCCTGCATTCTTCCATTTCAATCATCTCAGCCTTTCACCACTCGGATGAATCAATTATTTCCGAATCCCATCCTGTGCGACGCTATCAGCTGGCTCTGATGCGCACATTCGAAAATCTAATCAATTTGTCGAACACACGCACATCAGTCTGTTTGCATTGCAACTCGAACCTCGATCAGATCAATCGAACTGTTCGCTCAATCGCCGCAACATTCGCCAAATGCTGATTAATGCCATTGAACGATCCCAATTAAAACCAATCGTTTCGAAATGCTGGCGTTCTTCTTCATCAATCATTTTTTGTTTCAGACAAATTTTTTGTGAGTCGACAATCGTTTATTGAGTCCAATCAAATTAGGTAAATTCCACATTTTTTGTGTGTGATAACCCTCCTGGCGTGTTACGGGCAATCATTGAGGTTTTCGATGAACAAATCCATTTGATAATATTATTTTTTTTGTATTTATTTATTAAATGTATATATTTCCATTCGTTGAAAAAATAAAACAAAGTAAGAAGAAAAAAAAAGAATTAAAAAAATATTCAATTCAAAAGCAATAATCGCGTCGTAGGTTCTGACGTGAATGAACTGCCCTGCTTGGGTTTGATAAAACCCCTCGAAAATGGTGGAGTTAAAAAAAGAGAAGAGAAATCGAAGAATAGTAAATAATATGGGAATCCAAGCTGGTTCAATCCGTTTATTCCTTATTTTTGTTCTTCTTCTTCTTCTTTTTCTTTGTGGGCTCGGCATCGCCGTTCGTGTCATCAAGCGCTCCATTGCCATTTGTTGAATTCAACGTGCCATTGCCGTTCTCGGCAACCGATTCATTTGCCTCGTCCTCGGCCTTGCGCTTCTTCTTCTTCTTCTTCTTGGTTGTGGTCTCTTCGGGCACTTGTTGGGCAGCCAGCGACATGGC
>JANSTV010052027.1:0-13760 GCA_027564135.1 Lestremia cinerea
GCAGATCATCGTGATCGATGGGCATGAGTTATCGATCATGTCAATAATGGCATTTGTTTTCACGCGCCATGTCGCGCTTTTGTTTTTTTTCCTGCTATTTTTCTTTCTTTCTGTTTGCGCCAAACATTCGCCTGTCATCAGGTTGACGATTGGAGAGAAACAGCTAATGCGCGTGCACAATGGGCCACGATCGGGTGTTGACCATAGTCGCAAACATGATATCCCATTTATTTATCATTATGTCGGTTTTTTGTCTCGCTTCATTGGTGTTGCTTTGTCTTTGGCGTTAGAAACCGATGGATTGAGAGTGAAAGTAAATACGACAAGCGATGTGATTGCTTTGCAGATAATTAAGGTGTTTTTATTCCGCCAATAAGATTTTTTTTCGTTTTTTTTTCTGCCCAAAAATATGCCTCGTGCATGTCAGACGCGATCGTCCATCGGGTGATCTCAGAGACAGCGATCGACATTCGTCACTTACCTTAACAAAATAAGCATACGATAAACTGATTGCAATTGTGGGAAATGGCGAACTCATCAGAAGCCAATCTGTGGTTCTTGGATCTGATTTGTTGTCCATCAGGTCCCGCCATCCATCGTAAATAGCTTCAACATATGAAGTCATCTGAAAGTGATCGAAATAAAAAAGGAAACAACTTGGAATTAGTAAATTATATTCATTTGTCGATTAGCGAAATTCAAAAGGGGATAAATAGAACGACGTCACAAAAACCAGCCTCAGACGATTAGGCAAAAACGACACACCGGACACCGGAGACACTACCATTTCGCTGTGGATTTGGATTTCGATATGGCAAAAACGATTAAATTCAAATCGACTGCAAATGCAATTAGATGCTATGCGATGCGGTGTATATGAATGAGAATATGATGGATAAGAAAAACAAAAAATCAAAGTTCAATACCGGTCGCTTGCTGCATTTTCTAATTAACAGCAATTTGACATGACGACAAGAAAACCAAAAAAACATTCACCGAAAATTGTCTAATCCGCTTCCGGCCATAAATGGCGATTCGACGAGCCATATTGGGCAATCCGACCGTCTGCTATTTCCATATGAATGGAAACGGCATCCACTAGAATTCTTCACATTCCCGACAACATCATTTCGTTGGACCAAAAACTCCGACCTTCGGTGGTCAATCGTTTCAGTTGAACGCGCATGCGCCAATCCGTATTCAACCATCCGCAAAGCCATCTAATGTTTGCCGTCATTTATAGACCGATCAAATGCATGCACTTGTTCACCAATCCAATGCACCAATCCAATGCACCAATCCGACGCCTCTAATTTACTCAAATTCAATTGCCACGTGAATAATTGTGGATTAATTCACGTTTATTAAATTCAATTTGAAGTTCTTGTGCGAAATGAAAATGAGGTGCAATTTATGGAAATTTATTTAGACGACACACGGCGTTCGGACTGCATCGGTGATCGTGCTCGTGCCTCTGCATGTGTGTGTGTGTGTATGTGTGTGTGTATGTTCGATTGCGGGGCCGTAAAACGACGAATTCTAGCGAAATCATCGATATAATTTTCATCACACCACTGCCGCACACATCAACGATGTGCCACACAGCTGGTGGTTGGTGAATGTTGTCGTGGCCGATTGATTACAATGTGAAAATGCGCTCAAACTCGTTTCCCGTTCGACCAATTGGCTATGTTTATTCTGGTTCGATGGTTTTGGATGTTTATGGCAAATTCGGATTAGTGCACACCGGACACCGGCGACACTGCCATTTGACTGTGGATATGGATGTCGATTCAGACGCAAAGCCATGTTGCGATCAAATTGTTCGATCATACAAATTACATCAGGCAGTTAAGGCATTCACGTCAACCCGACCGAGCACTTGCCACACTTGCAATCCACGTCAAATACATGATATTTTTGTAATGGCATTTTATGATTTCAATGAATGATATCTGTGCTGGCTGCAGCCGGCCGTGTTGTTGTTTTTTCGTTTGTTGCTTGCTGCTGCTGCCGTTCTGACCGTTGGTCGTTGTTGCGATCGCAACGAATGCATTTGCATTTCATAAACAAGTTTTGATATGACGTCAAATCTAAAAATCATCCAATTTATAAAACGGAATGCATTGCAAATAAAAAGTTGCCAATTGGCGAGGCAATAAACAACCACTGCCGCATTTGCTGCAATATTCTCGAAGGTCAGAAAATTCAGTATCAATTACGATTGGTCTAGTCAGGCGCATTGCCCCTTTCAGTGGTGTGACGTTCTAGTTAGCTAGTCATTCCAGGTCGCTTGTGGATTTGGGATAGAAGACTAGTTTTGATGCGTCGGTCCAGACCAATAAAAACAAGAAGGGAAGAACGACAGAAAAACGAGAAAAAAAATTCCGACGCACAAACTGCACATGATCACGACTTGGGCTTGCCGAGAATGAATAATATCTTGATGACATTTTTTTCATCGCAGAGAAGATCAAGGACTTGTTGACGATCGCTCATATGCAGAGCATAAGATGCGTTGAATTATATTAAAATTGTGCATCAATTGAGTGCGTCATTTGTCGATCGTATTTTTACATCGTTAATCAGATGAAGGATGCGGTTGACGGCAGCTATTCGATGCGGTTTTCTATGCGGTTGCAAACAATTTGCGACATGAACGATTCCATGACGACGAACCCGTTGGAATTCATATACTCTCATTTGCCGCCATTCGATGGAAACGTCGAGTCGTCGAATCGTCATTGTCGGAAGCTGCAAGTTATGAGTAGTTTCTCGAATTTCATTGGAATATCCGACCGTGTGGCGGCAACGGCACTGCAACTTGCTTTTTTGTTGCGTTTCCAACGAAAAATTACGAAAATTCGCGAGCCAGTTTCTCTCGTTTCCACCGAATCGGCCGATGATCAATCATAAATCTTATGCGGTGTATGTTTTGGGTGTTGGCAACAAATCAAGGTTCACCGCAGGGTGATGTAACGGTAATTCTATTTAAAAACCAATAATGCAACGAAACCAGCCAATGAGACAACCATTTCGGTCCTCGGCATTCGAGTGTTGCGATCTCCCTCGCGCCCAGTTTGAGACCCCATTCGATGGCGATTACATAAACGATTCACAAAATGGAATGTATGAAAATTGAAAATTAATTGAGCACAAAAGTTGATGAACGTTTTGCACAATGCCGAAACCGCATTCAAATCGCTGCCGGACAGGTTCACAATGAGCTTTTTTTCTGGTGCGTGATCGCGATCATACGTCTATTATGTGCGCCAAATGGGCTTTTTTCGGTGACTTTTCAATGTTCGTCCGCTGACAAATTAGCGAATGAACTAACTCAACGATGATGTCGATGTCATCGCGCGCACACACACTCGCGCAAAAACTAACCAAAAATCAATTATTGGCCTGTCAATGGCGCACTTCGCAATGATTTTTGCTCGCTCGGAACCTGCCTTGTCAAGGCTTGCACTTGATTTCGACACAATGGCGTTTCGAGTGGAAATCGTTAACCGGCAACAACAATCGTAAACAGCTCAGCTCAGGTCAGCTTGGGTCAGAACATGATCCAGAACGACTTCGGCCATGTTGTTCTCGCGATCGCAACAACGGAGGCCACTGGAGAATGTGGCGCTTCAAAATCTGTTCCATTCAAACCATTCGGATATATCGCTAATTGTCTCCTTCACTTCCACTCGCATTCACAGCCACGCCATTACAATGAAAGCAATCCACGTCGATTGCTCTCCAACACTCGCCAATCTGCAAAATCATGATGGCGCATTTACGCATATGAATTTCGGTTGGCATTTTATTTTTTTGTTGCGTTGCGCTTTTTTGATATTTTTTGCCTTCTTTTTTCTCATTTCGGTGTTTTTTATCATGCAGTTTCATCAAACTGCTGATGATAGTTTTTGGTTGCGGTACTTTTTTAATTTTTGACAAACGAACGAACGAATGAATGAATGAATTAAAAACGAAAATAAAAATGCAAAACAAAGGCAGCAACCGAATCACGACACGACATTTCGGTGGGATTCCCATCCGATTGGCTCAAGTGCGCATACCTCAGCCATGTCAAAATACATTCTCATGGCGATGCGCATTCATGAAATGCTTTTCTCGCCTTTCGCAGCTTGCAACCGCGCATTGGGAATGCAGAAAGGGCCTTTGTTGAATATTGATGCACCGCATTATGCCGCATGTCAGATCATCGACTGTGCTCTGATGATCGATTCTGGTCAAGATGCTGTAGACGCTCGCATTGAATTTCCCGCAGTTTATTTGCAACGCGTCGACATGATTTTCCTGGTGGTGACCACTTGCGCCGATAATCAGTGGCGTTGCGTGTGTTCCAATGCATTCTCAAGTGGAGCACTTTCGCGCCGTTTTTCAAACGCAATGCATGTTTGTGAAAATGTCATTTGGGTGATTAGTTGACACGATAGTTAAATTTCCATTGTTCGAGAAGACTCCCGAAACGGAATGATGATCATAAAACTTTGCGTGTCCCATGCGTGCCAGTTTCTGTACAATAATCAGATGCTACAATATATTTTGATCGTCAAATATCATCATCACCATCGTCATCAACGTCATCAACGTCATCAACGTCATCATCGTCATCATCGTGAGAGATGACAACCACATCAAGCATAGAAGTAAAAGAAGTAGAAGAAGAAGAAGAAGTAGAAACAACGGCAAAACGAAATATTTATTGTTTGCGTCAAATGAAAGAAACAAGCCGTCAATCGGTGGAAAAAAAAAACTTGGCGAAAGATTCGATGCTGGACGGGATCCCGACAAAAAGAAATGATAAACGACAATCGCGAACATAAGACCACTGTCGTTTGTTTCGATGCTTGTAATAAATAAATTATTAATTTAATCAAATCGGTTGGATTGTGTGACCGGAATGAACTGGTCAAACCGGAATCAAAGATCAACTGTGCCCGGATTGATTGCATAAAAATCTGCCGAAATGTCGAAGTAGAAGAAGTTTTCAATGGAAAAATTCCGGAGTCGGCTTCGAATGAAGCCACCATTTGCGATTCGTTTTCGAAATGACTTCTTCGGACTGACGGGCTAACACATAGACTCACACACACACACACACATACACGAACGAGCTGAGCAAAATGCGGTTAGAACAAAAAAAAAATCGAAAAGAAAAAATACACCTCTGGCCTACGGCCGACGCCAATCCGAAGCGATGGCTATCAAATGGTTCAGCATAGAATTGCCATCCGAAATTCTCCGATATTTGAACCGCATGCGTTTCCCATTTCGGCGAAACGTGTTCACGCATTAAGATGCCGCGATGTCTAGCCGAACCATTGGCTTTGGGGCAGGCACACATCGGGCCCATCAACCGTACCGATGGCGAAATGTTGCGACATCGAAAAGGTCATTAATTACCGATAGCGGTGCCAAAGCATCGATAATTAAATTACGGCATTCACACGAGCGACAAGCAATTTCATGGTGCCGGTTATGCGAACGGGTCCGGACAGTCCGGTCCGGTCTTCTCGTTCCGATGCAATTATTCAACGCCGAAAACGATCATTCGCCATGCATGCGGTTGACGTCGTTCGCTTCACGTGATGAATGGGAAAATCGGTGACGGACAGCCAGTTAACTCGCAAATATTCGCAACGTTTTTCATTTCGGATTTACGATGCGCAAGCAATTACAACAACAACAATAATTAATAGTGAAAAAATGAATATACGAAATGCGATGCACATTGCCAAATGCCGATCATCGATTATAAATACGCAATGCAGGCCAAGCTATCGCCGTTGTCGCCGGATGATTAATTTCATTGAGGCAATGAAATTGATATGCGTACCTTTGACCGCAAGAATTTTTGAAAAAAGAAAACAAAAAGTCATTTGATGAATTACCCTTTCGAAGGTCAATCGATGTCCCGTGTATTTTCGGAGAGAAACTGCCATTCGATGCCGCGACACTCGACAAACGGACCACAACCCAGACCGGATCAGAAAGCAGTCGAGCTTTTCACACATTCGATGGTCGATAAAATTCGCTGTGATATGATTCAGCGGCACGTCGAACGATGATGTGGCCGTTCCATTGAATTTCTGGTCGGGTTGTTTGCAAATGCTAATTATGTAATGATTGGCTTGAAACAAAGCCACTGACAATCGCATAACAACAACAACGGCTACAATCGATCGACAATGGATGATGACGATGGCCGATGCCATTTAGGCAAATGGCCAGAGGCAAATCAATATTGAGTACAATCCAAATAAATGCGATGCGATTTTTCGGTCACATAATATTTCCAATGGGTTTTTCGTGTGAATTGCAAACACCATGTCGGAATTAGACAGAAAACGCAGCAGCAGCACACTCACCCAAATTGGCGACGAAGACGAATGACACAAAAAAACTTTTACTTTATTACATTTTGATAATTCAATATGTTTGGATTGCATCACGCGATTAAGAGAGAATGAGAGAATGAGGGAATGAGAGAATCAACGAGAGAAAGAAAGATGGAAAGAGATCGCCCCGGAATGGGTCACATCGCCAAAATTGGCAATGTGATGAGATTGACCATACGAAGCGAACATAATCGTCGGTGATCTGATTCAGACGTGCCTCAGCACTGCTCGCTAATGAAATCTAATCAATGTTTGGGTAAGACACACGACCAGCGCAGATGATGACCATGGCGAATGGTGGGCATGGCTGCCGCCACCGACGACGATAGACCAGGCCGAAACTATAATCAAATGAGGCTCGTTGAGTAACCGCAATGTGACAATAACAATACGCCGCGATATAATTAACACAATGCGGTGTGCGTATGTGCGACAACAAAACACAATTTTTTTCCATATTTTTTTTTTGCTTCTTTTTGTCGTCGGTGGCTATTATGAGCCATTATGAAATAGAAATGGAATGACAAAATCATCGTCTGTCGTTTGTGTGTGAAAATTGAAATCAAGACGCGGTCACATTCACGACAGACAAAACGCCGAATTGGTCCAAACCACAGCATCGTTTTTAACGAGAAATGATTCAGTGACAGCGGCAGCAGCAGCGTGATGCTTTAATTATTAATATGAAAAGATCCGAAATCAAATCAGAAAATATTATTTAATCAAGTCTTAGGATCATTCGGTAATAATTCAGTGATTTGCGATGATCAAATAATTTGACTGTAACGCGAGACGAGCGTTGCCGCCGTCGCAGTCGCCGCCGCCGCCATCACCATCGCCGTCGCCGCCACCGCCGCCGCCATCACCATCTGCGTGTGTGTGCGCTTGTGTCCGTTGAATGCGCAATGCGAGAGATGAAACAGAAGAGAAGAAAAATATGAAAGGAAAAAGTGATGTGGTGAATTGTACCCAAAATGTGGCTGCGATTAACAAATCGAAAAAGTGAAACCGAAGCGATGTAAATGAAAAAAATCAACCATCGGACGGAGCACCTAGCCAAGCGATGCCTATGATGCCAAAGCACATCGAACGGATGACACACACGAAAGCAATGACGGACGAAGCATTTGTCAATTTCAAATGTTAAACATTAAATAAAAATTAATTTATGCATTTCGGCTTCGGTGCGAGTCGAAAAACGACATCATCCAGCGCGGGTCGGGTCCATCGCATGGACGACGCATGAGCCATGGATTGGGGCCATTTCATTTCATTGACGCATAGCCATCGAATCAACACACGTGCATGCATTTGGCCTAGAAACTGTTGATGGACTGCGTCAATCTTGAAGATTGTGTCCGAAATGGGTGCGATCGTGCGTTGGATCGAATCACAGCCGAATTGGAATCGATCAAATATCAACAACAGCCAACGCAATCGGAAGCCTTTCATTTGCAATGAATGATTTTCTTAAAGCGTCATTCGAATGGCCAGTCCAAGCGCCTTGCTTTCAACAGTGCCGATTTGGCTCAACGGTCAATGATAATAGGCAAATTGATTGAAATAGCGCTCGTCACAATCGATTCGATGTTGATGTCGCCTTGTGCAAATATCAAAATTTTAATTTTTACTTCGCGATTCGTTGGCGATCTAGCGATATTTATTAGGTTAACGCAATGACCATGCCGTGATATCGAAATGCATTTTGTTTGTTTGCATTAATGCCGTGCTTATTGAATGCACGACCCGAAAAACGAGGGCCATTTGCTTTGTTCTTGGCATTTCGTTTTGAATGTTTGTTTTTTTTTTCATTGTAGGATTGACGATGACGGTGGTGGTGACGATGGCTCTTCGCCGTCTGACCAATTGATTATCAGTCAATTTTCATCAATTCCACCCATTTAGTTAGAGGACGCTACTTGACCCAATCAATCGAAACAGAGACGTGTAAAACAATGACAAAATCACCGCCGGTGACGGACGATGCGGCACATCGCATCGTAACGAAAGGAGCAAATATCGTGTCGACAGAACTGACTGTGCGGCTGGCCGGCCGACAGACCGGTCGAAAGACCGGTCTACTGGACGGCTGCTATGATTATTATGCTTTTTTTTATTATTGAGCGAATGTTAATATAATTATAAATTAAAAATTAATATTATTGCTAATAATGGCCTTATAATAATGCAAACATTTTTTTATGTTGGTTGGGTCATTTTTCGGCAATGATCGCGTCTGGCGAGATTCATTTGTCATAAAGGTCGATCGATCCGTTCATTATGCGGGCAACATGTGATATATGTCATCGATTTAAGTGATAATCAAGCGAGAAGAAAAGCAAAAAAAAAATAACCGCTCGATGCTAACAAAACCCAGTCGTTTGGAGCAGCATGGAAACAATGAAATCGAAAATTGATGACCGATCCACATGAAGGAGAGACACGAGACGAGCAGACTATATGCGACTGATTGATAGTAACATTCGCAGTTTTACCGTCCAAAAACGACCGTTGGTTAATCAAGCGACTCACCGAAATCCGTCACGATAATTAATCCGTGAATATCTGAGACAATCACGATAATGAGTTTTATGATCTGTGTGTTGACTGTGGCCCCCAAAATTGGGTCCATCTGCCGAATATGACATCAAAAACATTCATTTTTTTTATTTTTTATTTTATTAAAAAAAAAAAAAAAAAAAAAAAATTTTCGATGTCATTTTTCTGACGTTGTGTCGTATCTTCGGGAATTTTCCGACATTTTTTGTTACCTTGTTCTTTTCATCATTCCGATGGTGATTATCATTGAGCAGAGAATCATCAATTCTAAATCACAGCATGACTCCTCCGAAGAATGCCAATTTTTTTTGAATTGATTTTGAAATTCGGCAATGGCATTGGCAGTCGACGTCGTTTTCAGAGCCGAATTTGATCCAAAGATTGATAAGCATCTGGCTGCTATTTCTCAATCAAATTCAAAGGACGCGAGCTTGCAATGAAATGGGAATTCGAATGCATCAGCTCGAGACGTGTGCGAGCGTGCTAGTGAGTCGATAACCAAGAATGGGACCTGTTTCGACCTCGGACTTGAATGACCTTGGGAATTCCAATGACACTTTGGAGATATCATTCTCGTGGGCCAATGGCGATGCCCAGAGGAAGTGTCTCTCACTAGTAATTCTGCTCAATTTTTTACGAAAATTAAAAGTAAAAGTACAAAATTCATCATCTATTTCGGTCATTTTCGGCTTCGTCGTCATCGTCATCGTCATCGTCGCCATCGTCGTATACATTTTTCGATATTTATCTTTTTTTGTACACACATTTTCAAATCTCCTCTCTTCACTTCACTTCTGTTTGTGTTTGCAGTTTGCTTTCGATTGAATGCCGAACGGTGCTTTGGTCCATCGGAGATGATTGTTTGGCGAGAAAGATCGAGTGTAGACGTTTGGAAGCGATGGCAACTAAAAGCGATAGCCGCACTGCTATTTGACTTTTCTTTTTCGGTTGTTGATTTTCGGTTTTGATGTTGTTGTTGTTGCTGTTCAGTTGAATCGCCAAGAGATGAATGGAGAAATGGTTTGATGATCGATTGCTGTGTGCACGATCCACAATTAGATCTGTTGGGCGAATGTGAGGACCGAGTGGTGATGGGGTGGGGCGCATTGAATCGATCGGTCAATCGATTGCCATCGAAATGGCTAATGACGAATTATCGCATCGTAATTCGGGCGCAAAGCGAAAGGTGCATTTGATGTGAGGCACATCGATGAGCTTACGAAAGATGAAAATAGAACGAAAGTGACATTTGGATTACGAAATCACACGGCCACCGTCTGTAGTGCGGTTGTTGTTCCGAAATGAGACCAAAACCATACCAGAAACCGGTTGATGCAGTTTTGCTTCGGCGAGGTCGACTGCAAGAAATAAACCGTATTGAATTGGTTTTGTGTTGAGCATTCTTTTGATGATGAGAATCCACGGTGAGCATTCGTGCAAAGTGCAATCACATCGGGGCGGATGGACTGCAGGATGGGTGCACGCATAACAGGAATTCGCTGGCTTAGGAAATCCCCGAGTTATTTTTAGAAAGGGGCGTCCATGTTAATGCTCGGCGTTGATGAGTAACATCGAACGATGGCCGATCGTTAGCCATCGCATGTCGTTTGAGTTCAAAATGGAATTGAAAATTATGGTGCATTAGCAATCGAACCGGATAGTGTCGTTGCTAAACGAGTGAGTCGTTGAACGAACGTCTTACGAATTAGCGACAAGCAAATGCCCCCGCTTAAAATGTCATGGCGTCGGGGTGACGAACCGAATGCCTTCGAGAACCCAACTCCAACGAAATATTGCGCGAGCTGGTGAAATCGATGGGCAGTGGCCATCGCTTTGATGCAAGAGGAAATCAAATCGAATCAACCGATTAGTAATTCGGTTGCATTTTGAAGGCATCGACCGCTTTTCGATTTGATGGCACAAACAGCGTTGACGAAACAATCGAACGCATCGGCCCGAATGGGTGGCATGGTGTTGATGAGTTCACCTGAATTCGGTTGTCGGGAGCCATTGGTATTCACCAATCGTTTCCGCAGACGGGCCATCACCATCACAGACGCCAGTGGAATTCATTTCATGGCAACGAGAAATGCATTTGATTGCATCGTTGATCAACGATGGGTCCGTCACAATGAATGAATCTGTCGTATGCTGCGAGAGCCGAGAATGAAAAGAAAAAGTTCAGGCAAAAGTGAATGCAAGCGGCGAGACGACTCGTTTCGAGATCACCGTCGATCGCAAAGCCAACCGATGGGTCAAGTTTAAAAGGCAACATTATGTGATTGTTATGTGCAGCAAGTGGCCCAGTCGTATTTGAGCTACCTGCCGTTGCACCACATTGCGCACGCACAACAATTGGACCAGAAAATATGCCGATTTGTAGAATAATTATGCAAGAAACGGACAGTCTGTTGTTTTGGTATTGCTGTTGTTGTTGTTGTAGTTGTTGTTGAAGTTGTTGTTGAAGTTGTTGTTGTTGTTGTTTTTGTTGTCGTAGTTGTTGTTGTTGTAGTTGTTGCTTTCATTTGCAACGATTTTCTGATAATATTTTTTTCCTTGATCGATTTATGGTTTTCGATGAAAATTTCTCAAGCAACCTTGAGATCTCTCCAGTAAACAAGGAGACCGTCCACAATCGACTGCAATCCCACCAGCCACTCGTTCAGAACAAGAGTACGTGACGCACACCGGGCCGGCGAGCTTGGGTCTCATTGTCGGACATAGCAAAGCACAACACAGTCGATCAGTTATTGATGCGGAATAGCCATTGCTCTGCGTTCCATTGCGTTGCGACGTGGATGATGGCGAGGTGACGAGATGACAAGAGCTTTTCTCGTTTCATTCGTACGGTTTTTGTTTTGTTAATTCGATTATAATTTATGTGGAATTACAAAATCATACATAATTTTATTGGGTGCTTTTCGGCTTGTATTCATTTTTCCATCCATTTGTTTGGTGTGCTATGCTGTGCTGAGGCTGTGATATGGGATTGTTTCATCGATGAAAATATTAAAAATTAAAAATTATGAGAAGCAAAAAAACAAAACAACAAAAATATGAGAAAAAAACAGGAAAAAAAGATGTCGATGTCACCGCGCGATCGCGCTAAGAAACAAACAAAAACCGATCAACGTAATAATTGTTTCTTCACCAATTCGAATTATTAATGAGATTAGTATAGTATAAGCACCGATGAATATAATCACCGTTTTAAAGCCATCATCATTTTGTCACACTTTCGTCGATACAAAGGCCGAGGCCCATGAATGGTTTTGCGTATTTTCCTTTCATTTCATTTCGCGACAACCACCGAACAATCGGCCATATTCTGCAGGTGATTGCGCTTAAATGTTGAATTCCTTCCTCCTTGCCGTATCGTCTGGGCAGGCATTGCGGTGCATCGTGACTTTTTGGATGCGGGAAATGAGGCAGAAAGCTTAAATCTCATACCTTCGTATGTGAGCGATGTCTGAGCCACGGGAATTACGAATGGCGACTAGTTTAGTCCACTGATTGGATGTGGATCGATATCACAACTGGGCCGATGGCTTGACACTTTTCCCCAAAGAGACACCACAAACAAATAACGGTTCACTGATTGCGTCGGTTAGCTGCTTTGTCTAGTCCGTTTGAGCACACTTTTCGCGATATCCCTCAAAGTCACTTTCAGAATGAGCTGTCGCTGCTGGAAATTCAAGAGTTATCTTCTTCTATTCCAGCATTCGTTGATCGTCTCCAACTGAATTTTTCACTGCAAAAACAGTTCAAACACCACAAATTTTCTTTAAAAAAAAAATTATTTCTTGGATTTTTTGTTGTTGCTTCTTTTTTCGACTCAAAACTGATAATATCCGCGACACATGTGCATCACCACAAGACAAAGAGATAAAATAAACTTGAGCTTTGTATAACATTCATATTTTATATGAAACGACCCCACTCTCGGGCCACGGTCGTAGTCGTTCCGTTGGTGTGTTCATGTGTGAATTTCAAGTTGTGTCTGCTTTGGTTTCTTGTGCGGTTCGGTCAGCACATTGCTCAAACGCGTCCAATAGTCGATCGATTCAATATTTGGTATTTTTTCTTTCTTTTTTCTTTCATTTGTTGATTGCTGTTGCGACCCAATACCATTCCATTCGGTTCGGAATTGGTCGTGTAACGGCTGAACGGGCTGGAAAATGTTGTTCGAATCGCTTACGGAAATTCGTATGGGGCAATCTGAATGAATGGCAGTCAGAGTCATTCTGTGCTCGACATCATTTTCAATTCCGAATCGCATCGTGCGCGCGCGCGCACATGCCGCACACGCGCACCAACACCAATCTACTTTGAATCATTCTGTATGCGCGCATTTGATGATGACCGTTTTTTCGGTAATTTTCGAAGATGATTTTAGTTGATTCGACATTTGATTTTTTGGCTGCGATCTGGGACCGGATTTATTTGAAGCAATGGACACAATCACTGTGGGCACCAACATTAACGCTCACGTCGCCTTTTTACCGATGCAGATGAGACGCGGCTCGATTCAACTCGATATCGAAAGCGAAACCATCGCCGTTGACTGTCATTCGATTGATTTCGATGAGGAAATGAGCAACGGCTCTTTGTTTCGATTTCATTGAACGATAATACTAGACGAACGTCGCCATAATGCAATATGAAGTCGATGCAAGTTCTGTAACGGCAATGCGGCGGCGGCAGCTACAATAACAACAACAACAACAACAACAACAACAAGTTGATCGATTATTCTCACTCGAACACAACCTCATCAAGTGAGCAATT
>JANSTV010052038.1:0-13760 GCA_027564135.1 Lestremia cinerea
TTGGAAAAACTTATTACAAACCATAAAACAAGGATAATGTATCTCGTACAGCACATCGAAATGTACACACACACACAAATGCAGATATATACACACATACACACAAACACATATCCATGCATGCCTGCTCGACTGAGAACGCTGTGGCGTTTTCGTTGGAAGCGCCTTCGCATCCATGCAGAACATCGAAACACGCAAAGACTTATAAATTGATCCATGTGCGATGTAAATAAGGGTAAATTGGGATTATTTTGCATGTGCTTTTCGTGTCTTAGCCGAAAAAAGACAAAGCAAAAAGAAAAAGAATTGGAAATGAAAATGATTTTCCTCTTTTAGAAAATGGAAAATAGAAAATGACGAAAAAAAAATTGAATTTTCATCCAAGCATCGAAATTTATGATTGGGAATTTGCTAAGTCTCGAGGCGGTGATGGTACGTTGGTTCACGAGCAAGACACATCGACAGCAACATAATTAACGAAATCCAAACTTCAAAGAGATTATGGCGACGCCATTAATTCGATCTTCATAAACATGTGTATGATTCGGTAAACACACAAAAACGAAAACGTCAAAATCTCAAACGCTGCGGAAAGAGAGGAGAGTGAGTGAAATGCATGTGACTCCACAGCAAATCAATCAAAGCTTTTAATAAATCATCCTGGGATATAATTGCGTTGAAAAACAGCCACAAATGTCACCAAGTGCCTGAAGCACCCCGCCGAATGCTTAATAATTCACGAAAAAGCGATCAAACTGGATTTGCGTCACCATGCCAGTGTTTGCGTGCGATTTATCATCGAGTGAAATGTGAGCCGAGCCAGGCGGAGGTCGTTCGAGTGAAGTCAAATCAAACTCATGCTTTGATGTCGATTCGGGAAATTGCGAGAAAGGGCAGAAAGCTTCATTAACGCTCGCACAACTATTTGCTGGATTATTCTGCGTCTTCGAATGTTGCGCTGACAAAAACCAAACCTCAAGACCGACTGCTCACATTTCATTAACTTTTGAGATTTCCATTTCATTTGCCGCCCACTCTGTCACCGTTATTTGAAATCATAACGCTCATCCTCGAGCCCAGCGAACACAATTTTTGGTTATTTACGACGGTTTTGTAACATTTCTAAACAGCTTTTTGGGTAACCATTTTTATCGTAAAAGCGAGGTGCGGACAATGCAACGAGGGTGAACGAGCTTTCGAAGGCCGAAGGAGGCTCCTCACTGAAACCCTTCATGAAAACTAAAGGACTAAAGCCATGTAAAAAGCCCTCTCAGACAAAGGTCAAAGCAATTGAAATCAACCAAAAACTGTGCTCGCCGGGAATACCAATTGCGACTGAATGCTTTCATTAATTCAAATTTCAAAGATTAATATTAGTTTTCTCATTCAACAACTTATTTTCTGGTAATAATTCTCCCGTCGGTTAAAGGCTGGCATTTCGATGCGTTTGTGTGTATCGCGGTGTTTGTATTCGGGCGCTTGTTCTGGCCTCGCGCACACAAATCGCTGGTGAGCCAAAAGCTCCCTCACTAATGGCATAAATTCCAAGCACGAATGAAAACAGGGCAATAAAATGATTTGGCAGAAAAGTTCAAAGCGAAGCGGCAAGATAATTTCTGGTGTGGATTCATGCAAACACACGATCCGGATTGCCAAGTGTTCGCCCTCGCAAAATGAAAACGGACTCTTTTGAGGTTATGTATTTTAATTACTTTTTCAACTTTGGCTAGAAGGAATATTTTTCGCAAATCGTTGCGTATCGTTTTGCTGGAACCAGTTTTTCGCTGGGCAGACAGGGTTTTTCTATTTTACGAAACGACCGAAATACGAAGCAATGCTTAACGAACACACACAAACACACATACACAGAAACGAAAAATCAAGTTAAAAGAAAGTTATTACCGTTATTTTATGCCAAAATTATTGTTATAAATTTACGCTTCAAAATGAATGCGTTGTTGTTGGGTTAAATTTGAATTAACTACAAGCGCACAAGAGTCTTGTCGGTTGCGGTGAGCGTTTTGAATGGCCTCGAGTCGTTGAGAATGAACGAATGAACGCTTTTTGAATAATGTTGGTGGGCCATTCCGAACGGTGTGCTTCTGTTTGAGCATTTGAACGGTGTTCTAGTGACTCTGCTGGGCATCGACTACCTGATGACCATTGATTCCGGCGTCGAAACAAGTCCCACGTAACCAATTCGAAATATGTTGTTAATTGTCCCGTTCCGCATTTGATATTTTTTTCCGCTTCGATGAATGAAAAATTGTTATTAATATTAATGTTCAGCCCAGCATCACTTGGTTGAAAATAAAATCGAGAAATAATTTGTGCACCAAAGCAAATCCATAAATTTTAAATTACAACGAAAAAATGTGACTGCTGTTGGCAATAAAATAAATATTCTCAACAATAAATTGCGAAACGTATTGTGCATTCTGTGGTATTGGCTGGATGGCCGGGTGTGTGTCTTTCTCTCTGTTGAACGGGCTGTTGTTGTCTGTCTGTGTATGTGTGTGAGAGTGCGAATGAGACACAAGCTACAATTTGTGCCATTGGCAGTTTCGGTCATTACCCGCAGAAAATATTTGAATGTGATCAAACGTATGAGCGAGTCCCTCACCGGCGACTTCCACAGATTGCAAACATTAAAAATGCATTTTATCTCAAAAAATTTCTCTCGCAAAGATTTTGCTTTATTTTCTTTTTGTAGTTCAGTCACGTTTTAGAATTGGTTGAATATTTTATCCGTTTGCATTTGGAGAATTTTCTTCGACTCTGGCGTTCGCCTGTTCATTGTCTGCTGTGCAGATTTTCAAATGATTTTCCCAGAACGGCGGTTTCTACCCAACCATTAACGCAGTGCATTAGCATTGGAAATACATAAATAGTCCATTCAACGGAGCTTACCGGATCCCAGCTGAATTATATTGTCGTCTCCAGTCGTGTTATCAAATCAATACAAATAATTCAAAGCACTAAATCGAAAAGCTCTACTGACAGAAGCTTACACACAGATGCGCTACCATGAATCTCTTGGTTGACGGTCACTCTGCCTCACGAGATTGCCATCGGCGAATTGTGGTTCGGTCAAGCACTTCCGCAGGAAATTAAATGGCCAGAACAATCCACTTTAATTGCTTTTTCCATTCGAAAATTATGTTGACCAACTTAACATCGTCAATTTAACTCATTCAATCGCTTTGCCTCGTCAAGACACCGTCGTTGAGTCGACTTCGGTGGATTGAACTCTCTTCAGGCTCATTAACTCGTGGAAATGACATTAGATGGCTTTTCAATTGGGTTTTTAATTTCATTCCGATTTTTTTACCACAAAATCCCGTCAAAGTCGTTGGCTTTTCCTATGTTGGTCTCTTGCAAAAATCGATTTTATCAAAGTTTCATGGTCCGTCACTTCTTCGACAGGCTTGAGCTGAATAAGTGAACACTTGCGAAACAATCATTTGATTGCATAATTGGTGTAGGCTCCGCACGTCTGTGTGAGCATTTGAGTGAATTGCAAGGCATTTGACTTGAATACTATTGTGGCGATGGATGATTATTCCGGCAAATTATTGCCAATATGAAACATTATGCTAATCGGAGCAGGAGCACATGTGTTGTTGGAAGAGCAATACACAACCAGCCAAGAGTGTAGTGAACACCCGCATATCAAACACTTACCATCATCATCACCATCTAGAGCACCTACACAATCATCACCACCACCACGACCATCCCACTTGCTCACAATCACTCTCTGCCTAAATCCGAAATTATTTCATCAATAAAATTTGGATTCAATTTCACATTGCATTGGACAGCACCCAGTCGAAGCGAATGGAATAGAATGAACGAAATATCCAGCGCAGCACTGTGGGAATGCCGGCTTTAAAGTGTGTGTTAAAGTCTAATTCGCTGCGATGGTAAGCCATTGGCCGTTATCCCAATCGCATCAACCTCGACCCAATGTTGGTTCATTCGATAATCCGGCGAATGGATAAATATTCGTTTCATTCGTTCATTCATTGAAAAGAATTCTCCCAGTTGGTCGCCTCATGGTGATGTGGTGTTTGCTCGTTGCTTTTTCCGATTTCAGCTCAATCGTTTTTTTTTTTTTTTTTTAATTTTCCTTTCCTGGTTTTAAATCTCCGTGCAGAAATGCATAATGCCCTCAACGACTTGTTCAATTGAAGAGTTTTATAATTTCAATTTTCGGGTCAAAGGCGCTCGCCGAATTGCTCTTCAAAAATCTCTGGAGCTGATGGAGGTTTATCCGAACGATTTTCTCGCTGCTGAAGATTAACATCCGAAGGCAATTCGATGAAAAGCAAACAAATTACAATTTACAATTCACATTTTGCCCGTACAAGATGAGTGTAGAAATCAACGCATTCATCGATTCGTGCTTGGAATTCGTACTCGTGATTTTTCAGAAAAAACAATTGCTTCCAATAAAATCCATAAGCAAACAATGAAAAAAGTCGCGTCTTATCTCTTCCACTCGAATGAAGTGTTATGTTGCAGAATATTCGCACGATCAGCACCCATTCCTGGCGGCATCGGCCCCGTTACCGTTGTCGCGTCCTCGCCCTTTTTCTCTTTCGCTTAATTTGATTCGCTTTTTCAAATGAATCCTGTTGCTGAGCGGCTTAGAACAAACAGAATTAATCCGTCGCCGAGTGAAATCTTTGCGGCAAACAGTCAATGCCGATGATTGTGACTGAGGGCGCACTGCACATCTCCGATTCCATTCAGTGCGTCAAAACCATTTGTCAATATTTAATTCCGCTTCTGCTAAGTAGCAAATTGATGAACGATTGACTTTTGAGCTCTCCCTTTCGCAAGCAAACAATGAGCTTTTGTTGCAAACGCTTCAATTAAGCTCTGCTCGTTCACGCGTTGTAATTAGCTGGTGATTGCCAGCGACCAGATGGTGGCGATTACGTGCGTTAAACCACGAGAAACGAGCCATGAATATTTGAAATGAAAAGAGAAAAAACATTGCACCTTATTCATTCTTTCTCACCTGTAAGCTTCTGAGATATATGAGACGTGTTACGTCACCCATGTAACACTTGTTTCGTTCGAAATTTATTCTCAGCTCATGAATTCATATCCGCCCGAAAACTTTCCCTCTCCGCCACGGCATAATGCGATTTCGCACAAGGACAACTACGGTACAAAAAGGACGAGTTGGAGCTTCCAGTAAACATTGGGAAAAAAAATCCAACGCGGTGAAATAATGCAAATTGTTTGTTTGAATTCACTCAGGGAATAGAGCGAAACGTAACGACTTAATCTGAGATTTCTCATTAAAACACCTCCAACACAGTTGATCAACAAAGGGCATTTTTTTTAATTCTACTTTTTCATTCGAGTGATTAGTGACTGAGTGCAAGAAGGAACAGGAAAAAACGGTGGTAAACATTGAAATTGCTGCAAACAAAAAAATCGTTCACAATCGAGCACTTCATCATCTCCAGATACATCCGACCAAAAAAAGGCACTTGGCCTCACCCAAGCGAGTGTCACTGCATTGCAATATGTTTGAATTTGCAATTAAGTAACACATTTCAATAATCCGGTGCTGTCGCTTCATGCAGCCGATGTTCGAAACGAACCGAATGAATAAAAACCCAGCAGTTCGCAGAGAGCTTGCAATTCACATGGAAAAAGTGCTGAGAATGGAAATGCATGGGCACCGAATGACAATGGTGTACATCACTGTGTCGACCCACTGAAGCCAAAGCGACGACAACGAGAGCAGCATGATACAAAACTGTTCGTTCCATATGTGCATTGCACAGCCATCGTCCTTATTGAGTTGCATTTCAGGACACATCAACATTCAGCCATCGGACTCATTCAAAAGTCTTGTCAATTCAGAAGAGGTCTGGATGTGCCAGCTGATTGTTGCCGGCTGGCATGCAGTTTCTTTTCCTCCATTTTGTTTGCTAACTTTTGCCAGTTCTCAGGGAAAAAACGAAAATTTTGATTGCAAATCAGACAGACAACCGGAATTAATTGAATTCAATGCTTTATCGTTTTGATTTAAAGCTCGGGCGAGGCATTGTTTGCTCGTCATTCGAATAGAGTGCTTGCGAGGAGAGAATGAAAACGATTTGCAGCAATTAAATTCCCTTCGAAGCGATTCGGATGCTTTAACGTGAGCTTATCTGTTGTTTTAAGTACAGTTTTACGCCTCGACTTGATGGAAGCGCCGTACAGTATGCAGTCACGTGAACATAAATTATCGCTTTTTGATCATTTCGAAACGATGGAGATTTCATCAAAAGATTATTATTTCATCAATCCAGCTACTTCTGGTACATTCAACCGTTCCATTAATGGATTTTTGATGATATTCGTCAAGCGATTGGGGAAAAAGAGAGGAAATCGCATGAGATTTTTTCTCTCCAGTATTTTCCATTAATTCGAATTCAATCAAAGTTTTCCATAAAATTCGAACTAGATGTTGGTCGTCACGTTGCTTGGGGACCGCCAACCTAGGAAACCCCTCGAAAATGTGAGCAACTTTTCCTCTGACGTTCATTGAAATCGATACACATACACCCACACCCACACTCAGTTGAATGAACAAGACATAGTGGTTTAATTAATTTATCCTTCAATTTTTCACAATGGACTCCTCGCCTTGATGATGACAGCAACGACAATAGCATCTTTTGTTTCAACCCATTGCGTGTATGCTGGAAATAATTCATTGTATTATTTTACAAGCGATTCGTTATCATTGAATATTATTGGCATTGATTAAATGCGCTCAAGACTATCGGGCCGTCTTTGTTCCCAGGACGGAATTCCTCGCACAATGCGAGACAGTTCTCGAGAGGAAATTTTTCATGTTTTCCCTTGTTAACATCTCATTCATTACGACCAACTTGTATCATATTGCTCTGTGCCGGAGCTGAGCAAATTTTCCATAAGTGAATTATTGCCGGCAACGATAGCGCTTCCATGCCCCGTGTAATAATTCACTGGCAAAACTAATTTGATTCTGTAACTTGTTCAACACTTTTCTTTTTTATTGATGTTACGATCGTAACTGGATGTTACTCTCAGTCTTGCCGATGGACGTGCAGCAGTCATCGGCACCCTGGATGGGTGGCATCGCAAGCAAATTGCTTGTGAATTGTTTCAAACAATTTGCTTGGCACCGGCAACCGGTGAGTGTCTGTTCGATACGATGGTGATGTCTCTCAAAATCAAACACCACTCTATTCATGTGACTATTTCTAAAATGTATTTTATTTTTTTTATTTTTTTTTTATTCTTTAGACTAACTAATTCTGATGTTCTTGCACAACATACTGGGCATCATGTCGCTGAACTGGTTTTTTTATTTGCGAAATTAATTTATTTTCATTTTAAAAACATAGTTACAATTAATAATGTGCTTTAATGCTAAAACAAAAAGGAAAATGTAAACCGCGTGACAAGAATAAAAGTGTTGGCCAGGGTTCTTGCTAAAATTTGATTGGTTTCGGTTGCGCAACGTCACTGGGATTGTTTCACCTCCTGCTGGAAGCGCAAGAGGTCGCAGTACGTTTACCACTTAAAATTAAAGAATTTTTACGATTTATATTTGAATGAAATTGGCAAAAAAAAACGAAAAAATCACTTAAAAATCAAGTCAACTTAATTTAAAAATTATACAAAATATTTACATAAGATACATTCTCTCGACTCGGATTGTTGCACGGCATGGATCAAGTCGAATTGGTACTAGAGATAAGCAGGTACCCATTCACAAACAAAATCTATTCGCTAAAATTCCAACTAAAACTCTACTGTTTGCTAATTCGATGTCGATAGGGTTTCATTCACGGATGGATCAAACAATTCGTGATGGATGTTTGACTTACTTCGATGTTTGTGTCGTGTCGATGCGGTTTGAATTCATTCAATTTCAAATCTAAAACCTTTTAGATGCGATTTTGAGTCAATGATTAAATTCATAATGCAATCAATTGGTGAATGAAGAAGAAAAAGAAGATCGAGGACAGAGACGGTAATCGGTAAAGCTTGTAAGATAGACCACAGCCACGAAGAAATGTTGAAAATGTTCGGTCAACAAGCATGCAAACAGCACAGAATTCGATGAAGAATTTTGATTAATTACTTAGTGACTGTGTATATGGGCGGCATATGGGCATTCGAATTGGTGTTTTCCGCTGTTTCCGGATCGGCTTGCAATTCAGGATCTTCACGTTCTTCAGCCTCATCGATAATACTGATATCGTACAAGGACGGACGGTGACTTCTTCGCCAGCCTATTCATTCCGAAATAGAGGAGTTTAAAGAATTGTTGTTTAAAAGTGATTGCGATATTACCTTGTGTGTCTGGCATGCTCTTTGTTTTGTTGAGCAATCTGGGACCTGTGATGGATATCATAATGGCGCCAATCGGTGCGGTCAGCACGATACTTAGGATGCACACCATCAGCACAATTTCGCCGTAGCGTTTTTCCTCTTCGGTTGCATTTGGATCGTGAGAGAGTCGTCGCAAGCATACTGGGCCCAAAGCGGCCTGCACTGTAGCCTTTGCTGCGCACGCCAAAGAGACGAAAATCTGTCGGAAAAATCTCAACGATTAGTCACCCGCTGAACTGAGTGTCTATTGGGGATTCACCTTCTCCTTAATATTCAATTTATCTCCGAAAGCAATTGCGGTTGTTCCAATGATACGCAGAATAGCACCAGTTGCTAAAATGCTCAGGCCAACCGACACAATGTGTGGGTCCAATTCGGCGATTTTGATAGCAGCGCCAGTCATACCAAACAGAATCGGTTCGAAAAACATCCAGAAAATTTCAAAAGCTGTTGAAACGGGATTATCCTCAACCTCCCAGCCTTGTTGGCACCAAAAGTAGTTGCTAATAAATGCACCAAACACAACGCCCAATGGGCCAGCACCTTCGTAGCCGATTTCCTCGCTGCCGTAAACCGCCAGCAAGCCACCACCAAACAAAATAAGCGTCCTCAATGGGACAACATAATGATCACCCTTCTCCGGAATGTATCGTGCCAGAAAGCCCCAAACGACGCCGAACAAAAGTCCGCCAAGAACGCAAACGGGTGCTTGCGAGATTTGATAGGCTGTGCTGCCGGTGCCGAACAAAATGCTGGCAATGATACCGAAAATGGCGACCGATGCGGCATCATCAATGCCGGCAATGGCAACGATCAACGTTGGAATGCCTTTGGCCACACCATAACCTTTGGTTCGCAATCGGAACAAGCACGGAACGACAACAGCTGGCGAGACGGCCGCTATGATTGAGCCCAAAGCAAAGGCCCAAAGCCACGGCAAATCAAGGAAGAAATGACTCAGTACCGCACACACGCAACATTCAATCGTCCAAGGAACCAAGGCCAGCTTTAAAATCGTTATGTAGATCTTCTTGAATGCTGCTGGATCCATTTCCAGACCGGCTCGTGTCAAAATTATAACCAAGGCGAATTTACGGAGCTGCGCAGTCACTGCTTGGAAGTCACCGCCCAAATCGACCCATCCAACATTCTGCGAGGAGAGGATCTTGTTATTTACTGGGGAAAAGGATTGAGTGCTGTGCGAGAATTACCTGGAAGATGATTCCGACAATGAGCATGCCAATCAAGCGCGGTAGTGTCGTCAGCGATACTAAAAATCCTCCGAAATTTGCCGACACCGTAAGGACGACTAACCCAAACAGTTGGCCTCCCGGAGCGGCTGTCTCACCCACTATCACATAAAGGGTTACCCATGCGACGAGACCTACAAGAGAGACAAGGTTAGAATGCGACATTGGTATGCTCTGCACGAAGTTTTACGGAAAGTTTTCACATTGGGGAAATCAACTGGTTCACGTGAACCACTCCACTTGGTTCACTTTGAATTATTCAATTTTCAACTATTCAATTAATGAGGACGTTTTATTTAAACAACAAAAAATAACAGAATGCATGAGAATTCACAACGAGCTCAATAAAGCAAACGACGACGATGTTGACAATCCAATTAATTGGATGACGACGAAACACAGTGCGAACCGAAGACAGTTGACAAACCGGAATATTCTGGCATCTAACGATTTTTACACGATATTCGATGGGAGATGCCATAATGAGAATTAATTTATTTTTATTTCGTTCAAAAAAGAAAACAGTACGAAACACTTGGGCTGCTTGTATTCAAGACAAATTACCGCACTCAAATCAAATAGCTGCGCATTCAGAGTGTGGAGTGGCTTCGGCGGGAGCGGCGATGAATACGACTGCGGAAAATGATTCAGTCGCATCCCGGCATTCATCATTGCGTTTTATAGAGGTTTTTCCTCCTTCTTTCATCCTGCTATGTAGTATTCCCGCCACCCACACACTTGACATAACAAAATCTCGTTAATAAATGCATTGCTGGTGCGGACTAGCGTGAAAATTCGCTAATGGAAAAAGTCAGTTTCGGTTTGAGCGAACGTTTCAAGCACTTTCTGAACTGAAGTTTGTTTTTTGTTCGCTTTTTTTTTGTTCTTCCTGCGTTTGTTGAATTCACAAATCGATTTCTAGCGGAGTTTAGCCGATGGACAGCACTACATTTGCTCAGCACGGGTGCTTTGGGGCTTAGAGCTGAACTCAAAAACCGGATGATTCCATGCATTTGGCTAATCGCACTGTTTGAACTTCAAATGGGACCTGGCTTCCGAGTTAATGATAGTTTCTGATGAGTCGTGAGGAAAATCGCTGAACTCAACATTTGACCGCATCTGTGACTTGGATCAAACATTCGATATCGAAAGCTGCTTGTAATTCCCGACTTGAACGAGGTCGCTTCAAAAACCACTGCCCAAACTTTCCGTAATCACTCATGTTACACACTTGATTCAGTGTGTTTTATCATAATTTTTTTGCATGCCATTTTCATAAATGAGTACCAACAATAACAAGCATCATTCTGATTTCGGTGGAGTCTGGAGTGAGAGGGAAAGAGAATGGAAAATGCCTCTGTCGAAACACAGAAGGGATGAAAGCAAAATTTTCGGCAATTATTCGCGCATTAAAACGAACAATAAAAATCCCGCATCGTCGTCACCGTTGCCATTTCCACAATTGCGCGGGGCGTAGGAGGGGTGGGGATGCCGTATGTATTTTGCTGTGTTGTTTTAATGATGACGATCATCATCATTATCAACATCCATTAAAATTATTCCAACAAATACCGACAGTCGGAATGTGGCGGCATTGTACTTGCAGATAACGAAAACATACAAAGACAGTCGAATGCACGATCATTGTATTGTCGTTGGGCTGCTTGTTTCGTGCATTCACGAATGGAATAATTAAAATCAATTTAACTTCAACTTCCAAAGTGGAAGCACACTTGAGCGAGAACAATTCCATGATTGATCGTGGCTTTGTTAGCGAATGAACCGATTCGCCCGGCTTGGTGAAATCCATTTGTGGGAATGAAGAGAGAGAGAGAGGGATAGACAGAGGGAAGGGGGGAGACAGAAAGTGACTAAAACATACTGGCTTGAACTTACCAATCAATATGATCGATATCGACCTGGCAAATTGTCTAAACGTTGGACACAATGGATACGGGCAGAACTTGGACCAATTCGGTGGCTCCCATGATGGTGTATTGACTTCGCCACGGCACCGCAAACAAAACGAATATATCCAAGATTGTTCGATATCGTTTTTCGGTAAAGCGTCTGCATGATGTTGATTAATGTAGTTTCGAGTGTGAGAATCACCATTGTGTTTGATATCTGAAATCGTGCAGACATTCCTTCAACTATTGTCATATCAGTGAATGAGGGTTTTGTGCGAGAGTGCGTACCACCATTATAACCAAACGAATGATTGCCGTGCGAGTGATGACTGATAACCGACTCACCGTCATGGTTGTGATGCGTTCCATGCGAATTATTCACCAAGCAGCTCTTTTTCCGTGACGCACCTTCGGAATGGTCTGATGCCTGAATGGAAAATTATACCGTAAATCGTTTGGGGTTGAATTCATCGCGGGATTTTCGGGAATAAGTGGGTGTTGGGGGAGGAGGCATGCTTACCGCAGATACTTTGCGCCTAATCGTGTTTTCATAACTTAAATTATCGTATGCACTCGCAACGGGATCCGTGGCAATGCTAACCTTACGCTTCGGCTCAACGCTGGATGTATTTGATGCTGGCGATGGTTGGCTCGTAACCACTTGTTCACCAGATGGATCCGTGGACGCCATATTGGAAGGACTATTTCTGTGAATGGGTGAAATGGAATATTTTGGGAAAACTCGTTAATTATTTTATTCTTTTTAATTAACGTTTGTTCGTTTGTTTTTGGTTGGAGAACGGTGTTTTTTGCCATGGCAACGGCATTTTCAATTTTACCAAATGCATTAGTGCAGTTGGAGTCGACATCAAGCCAAAGCTCATTGTCTTTTTTGGCAAATTATAAACAAAACTATGTCGAATTGCCGTTAGTTTTCCATTTCAGAATTCCGGGGCTTTGTTGCTGGGGGGGGGGGGATCGCAAGCATTAATGAAGGTTATTATATTCCTATTATTTGGTTGGTTTTGTGAATTTGTATTTTTCGTTTTATTTTCAATGTGATTCATTATTTATTTCAAACGTGGTTCGGTAAATGACGGTCGGAACGCATTCATGCTGAAGTCGATTCAAAATATAATTTCAAATGGAGTCGACCTCATGGGCTGGTGGTTGTACAATGCAAGTTACTCGTCGTTGAACAAAAGCACTTTTCAAAATGAAATTTTCATTGCCTTTGATAACAAATAATGGTTTGGTTTCCTTTAGTTGGAATGTGTATTCGGATGCAGTTGAAATTTGCGGTGCTTTTGATTCATTCACTCTTCAGTTTTCAGTTAGATTGTTGATGATGGAACGAGCAGGGCTGGAAAAAGCGTTTGAATGCATATTCCTCTCACGTTGTGTGGCTCGGTTGGAAGAGGAAGGATGTCGAGGAAGTGGATGTCTCGTGTAAATACTCCACGATGGAGGTGGTGGCGTCTGGCCATTGCCAACCGTATCGATGTGTGAATCAGATTTCAATAGAGATTTCATTGGTACATTGGTCGAGAGCAATATGGCGAGCAATGCTCAATCCAACCAAGACTGAAGTGAATGCGGTTCAGATCGAATGCGGTTCAGATCGATTTTCTGCATTATTGAGCACGACCTTTGAAAAAGTAAATTCAATTTTTAGAGCTTTCACATGTCATTGCAACGTGAAACATTTTCTAAACTCGGATTATTCACTTTGGAACATTCCTTCATTTTGATGCATTCGTGAATTGACATCGCTGTCTTGAATAAATAATGCCGAATGACGTCCATTTTCTTGAGCGAGTGATTGGTAAACTTATAGAATGTTGTTATTGTCGACCGAGTCTGTTGATGGATTTCATTCAAACATTCGGAATGATGTAACAACATTGAGGCACTCAGCACAAAACAAGCTTGAATAATTCACCATGTTCCATTAAAAGTTTTCTGTCGTCGCCTGATGCTCTGTGGGACTGTTTCCCAGCACTCAATGAGTGAACTACAACCTTCCGGAAACACTCTGCTTGCGAAGCAGACAAACATTTGCTTAATTAAAATGATCATTTGAATTCACTTGCTTTTCCAATGGGAAAGAAAAGGCAAAAAAAGAAAACAGCCAAAGCAGGAATTTGTCGGACATTCGTTCGTGGCAGAACACATTAATTTCATGAGCATTTGGTGCACGTTA
>JANSTV010052060.1:0-26689 GCA_027564135.1 Lestremia cinerea
GATTCAAACATGTTACTGATTTCAGTGGCCATCGTTTCAAGAATCTTTGGACCGCTTCTGGATACCACTTGTGCTGGTTTAAAGCTCTGAAATGGTCGATTCGATTAAAATTCACTCAAGTCATGGTGATTCATTCAACTCAATGACAAACACGTACATCTTGAACCTCTTGACGCCTCGTAATGAAGTCACCCAAATGCCATAACTCAAATCCTAATTTATCCGCCCATGATTTTACACTGAAAAAATTTAATCAAGAAAAATGTTCAAAGAGCGGTGGATAAGGAGGAGAAGGGGGTGGGGGTCACTGCGGGGCGAGGGCAGAATTGTGATTTTCTGCCAGAATTAAAACGTTCACACACGATACTTACACACTGTGTTTGATTGGTTTCGATTCCTTGGATATATGCGGTTCAACTTCGTATGTAAAACACACAAATAACGATAACAAACCAAAACTGATGATTCCAAAAAACTTAAAAATTTCCATTATATTTGCATTTGGCCAAACGCAAAACGAATGTGCACGCAAAACACGAACACAATGGTCGTAAACAGAAGAACGAAATTAAAACATGAAAATTTCTGTTGTTTTGTTATTTTTGGTCGATCCTTTCAATATGTCGCCATTATGACCCAATAAAATTCCATCACCTTATTACATGCTCTCGTTATGGTCGTCGTGTATTTTCATCACTCGCACACTTTTTGTTTCCGCTGATTGCCTACGAATCGACACCAATTCTCGATCGAATTCCAATTTGCCACTTTGCCACTTTGCCACTCAAGCCACACCAAGCCCGATTATTTTGCAGCTTTCATTATTAATATCTTGGGTTTTCTTCGGCTGCCGTTCCGTTTCGTTATGATTGTTGGAATTTTCCTTGCCCCGTTCCTATCCGATATTTTCCAATTCTCAATCACTTTGCTGTCACAGGCCTCAGTTGCTGTTTGCCGATTTCCGCTGACCAAATTTCCAATGCAAATTTTCTTTTTTCATTAAATTTTCGCTGTTTCTGCCTTTTTTTACACCCGAACGAAAATAAAATAACAAAAATTCCCTTTCCGACTAACAAATCTAACAAAAAAATTATTTTTTCTTTTCCTATCCAAATTTTCGTCTTCGCCAATATGGCCGATTACTAGAATTGCTGTAAAAAGTTTTTCCTTAAATCAGCATAAATAAATTACCCGACCATAGTCGGTTTCAAGCACTGCCGAACAATGACATTGACATCCGACGATACCGCAATAATGGATACATCGGACAAATGCGCAAGTTTTTCGATTTTCCATGAAAATTATCCACGTGCTTTTACACGCACACACAGACACACCCACACCACTACTATGCGTCGCATTGGTGAGCGTACGGCCCTATCAATTCGATATGTCAAAGCACGTGCCGCTGCACATGTGATTTACAGTTGAATCAATTCGGGGAGGGCATTGGTCGGTGGCACTGGCCTAGCTCTATCGGTGTTTGTGTGCGTGATAAACATGAACTTGTTTCAGTCGAACATGCGCCCAAATCTTGCTCGCAACCATATTTGCTTGCCTCGTAACAGCCATTGCGTATCGGAGGCGACAGAATGTTTTATTCCAATACATGATTCAAAGCACGGATAAATTTATCAGTAGTTTTCCCAACAATGAGCGATGGCCGCAGAGAGTTTCGAATGAGATCATTTCCCGAGGGGAAACTATCATGGAATGAAAATCAATCCAGCAACACCCATTTTGCTTGGAAGTCGCCGAAAAGTTATTCCAAATTGCTGAAACGCAAATGTCTCCCTCGACACTAAAACCAACCCAAACCCTTCCCTTATCCGCCTAGGAATTTTTCGAGCATTCAGATATTTGCGCGAATAAAAGAATGTGTACGAGGGAAAAATTACCCGATGCGAGAAATACCATACGAGTACTCAGTCATCAGCCCCCGATTCGGATTCGATAACCGGGTGGTTCGTACAGTGTGTGTGCGTAGTGGTAAGGCCCTGTGTCCGTGTTAGTAGGGTTTTTCGAATACATTCACAAGAGGGTGGTATTGAACGTATCTCGGTCTGTTTTTCGGTCACGAACTACTGAAAATTCGGTGCCATCAGCAGCCATATTTCAATCAAAAAAAAAAAAAAAAAATCACACACTTCCAGTGGCACGAAGTGAAATTGTCGTTTGTGAAATTCAACGAAAAATGCTCGTTCGTAACCTGAATCAATTGGGAAATTGGTGAGATTAAATGTGAGTTAATTCGATGCGGCTTCGCTTCGAGTGAATAGTGGTTGATTGAAACTCTCAATTGTGCTATAATATAATTGAAATCGATAAACTCAATTCATAGAACGGTTGAAACGAAAATAAATTGTTCTTGAAAATTTCCGCAAAATGTCCTTCCGAAATCCTTCGGAGATTTGAACGATTCCGGAGAAACTTGCAATTCTTCGAATCCAATTAGCCGCAACGCAAACATGACATGCAATCCAGCGATTGTATAAGAAGAAGTAGCGAATTCCGGAGAAAAGTCGCCTTCAAAATCAATTTTAAAATTATTTCTCGCCTGAATTCGAATTGGAAATTTTCTGTGCTGGAGTGAATTGTGAACGAGAATCAAATAAGAAAATTGCTAATATGAAATTGTCGTTGAAGAATGAATTTGAGCCACCCAACCGCACGGCTATAAACATGGATGCTTTGCGAACAGAAAAATCAATACTGGAATTCGCTTAAAATATACCGGTGTCATTGCCTATATAAAAATATCATATCATAGCAGCGAGCAATCCGAATGGCAACAACAAAATGTTCTCATTTCCATTGTGTACGGTAGACCAGTTTTCCTTGGTTTTATTTCGAAATGATTGCTGTTCGAGCAAACCGGGCTCGTTGCGAAGAAAAGAAAATAAATAAAAAAAATGGCTTTTTGAAGTAATTAACATGAAAATGCATTTTGATTGATCGATTATTTATTCATGTGACGTTTTCACGTTTTCGTTTCATTTCAACGGACGATCGGTGGGAAAATGAAACACAAATCGCATGAATGGATTTTACACGCATTTCAAGTGTTACAAATTAGCTGCTGCATGCATGTTGAATGGCATTTTCCAAAAATACTCCTTCAAAGCTCGTCGTCATAGCGGTGATTCCGCAGCACACGAAACTAAGAACAAATAAAAACCAACGGAATTCTCCCGTAAATTATTGACATCATCCAAAAATGTTCATTTTACAGATTCGCATTTCAACGAGTCCAAATCAATTTTTTGACCATAGCATCGGGCATCCAAACAAATTCACTTGAAACGATCAACATGCTTCGATTGAGTCACATCACATCCAAATATGAATGATTCAGAAACAACGTTCAACGCAAATAACATCAACAACAAGTCCAGTGTGATCTACGACATGCTCAACGGATGAATGAAAAATCGTTCATTGTTGTCAAAAGTTTGTCGATGAAAATCAATAATTTTCATCAATTAGTTCAAGCGACCAAGTAAATACAAAAAACCTTCATACTGTTGGTCTACAAATTGCAAAAACTCATTAAAATGCAAACATTACGGAAAAAAACCAGTCCATGCAAATGTAAGTATATGCATGGAAAATGAAAATCCATAGTTTTTATGTTCGCAGAGTTTTTCATCGGAAAATTTTTCATTGAAATGAACAATCAAACAAAGCAATCGTCCAAGTGAACGCAAAACGAACAAAAATAAAATAGAATCAGCGCCGAGCCAAAACCATTTGTTTGTTCTGAGATGAAATCGGGCAATATTCATCGATGCGGTAATTCCGTATCGAAGCGGTTCATTCTCGAGGAGATGTGTTTGAGATTGTCGCCGTTTTTTCTTCTTGATTTTTGACATTTTCATTGTCATTTGTGGTTGTTGTTGCTGTTCGCGTTCTCGGTTGCTTGGGTTGTTTTTGTGTCAATTCAACCCAAATGCACAAACAACAAAACAAAAATTCATTTTTATAAATTCACATTTTTATTGCTGGAGCTAATTTGTGGCAGCTCGTTTCGTTCGAGTTCATTGCGTTCGAACAGAAATTTCATTGTTGAATGACATTATGCTGTCGCAGAACTGTTGAGTGATACAAATATTATTGGCTATTGGTCACAGATCAAATGACAGGAAATCACGAAACTTATAAAAGTAATGATTTTATTTGCGTTCGTAAATCGAGAATTTTCGTCTTTGAAGAAGGAGTTTTTATGGCTTTTTCCTGTTTTTAATTATTATTACAGATCGAAATGATCCTGGGCGGTTTTTCGGCGATGGTGTCATTTTCAAGGCTAAACTCATCGGAATATTGGAGGTGGGCGAAGCCAGGGGAGATCGAATGTGTCAGGAAGCATTGCAGGTATGATTCAAATTTTTTTTTTTGGTCAGAGGCCCATTCCTGGATCCAACTCAATAAGTTATCGGAAACGTATGACTGGATATGGGTATATGTGTTATATGACAAATATCGTATACACCCCATTTATCCAGCGGCATATCGATCGACACAATACATTGATATAAACTTTTTTCTGCGTTTCATTAGGATTTAAAAATGGCCATCCGTGCTGCCGGCGAACACAAGCAGAGAATCACCATAAATGTCACCATTGATGGATTGCGTTTACGTGATGAGAAAACCGGTGACTCATTGTATCATCATCCGGTTCACAAGATCTCTTTCATCGCCCAGGATATGACCGATTCACGAGCATTCGGATATATTTTCGGTTCGCCAGATAGCGGTCATCGATTTTTCGGAATAAAAACTGACAAAGCTGCTAGTCAAGTGAGTGTATCTCGCGCGGTTGCTTTTGGAGAACGCAGAGAAGAAAAACCTCTCATCAATTATGAATCTTCCAATTAATTTGCAGGTTGTTCTGGCCATGCGTGATTTGTTTCAAGTAGTTTTCGAATTGAAAAAGAAAGAAATTGAATTGGCCCGACAACACATTCAAAGCAAGACGATTCACGAACATCAACCGATAACACTATCAATAAAATCCTCCAATTTGGAAGCGTCGAATGTTTCGTATACGAAAAATGTCGAACCGAGTTCCAGCAAATATTTGGGTGGCAAGGAATTGTCTCCGGAGTCGGTGGCCGACTTGGTTGATTTGGAACAAGAACTGAGTTCGATTCAACGGGGCATCACACAAATGGAGCGCATAACACCGAGTGAGCCACCAACCAAAAATTCAACGGAGGACGATCCATTTGGAGACTCTTTCACAAACTTTCCGGTGAGTTTCGCGAATTGCGCTGTGATTGCTCGGCATCAACCAGGCGTTTCTTTGCTTTCAGACGTACAATTTGTTGCCACCGCCGGAGTCGTCCAAATCACGGCATCCGAAACCGATGAAACCGCCGGAAGAGACCAAGCCTGCAATGCCACCAGAACCAGCCGTTGTTAGCAGCAAACCAATATCAACGAACGATAATTGGTTGATGTCTTCGAGCACAGTAAATTTTGATGAACCAAATCAACACCCCTTGGCATTGCCAGCGTCGCAAGGCACACCAAACGATGTTGAAGAAAACGCTCGTCGGACGGATGATTCTCGATCAAACTCCTTAGAAAATTCTACTTCATTGAGTGTCAGTGCGTCTGGCCAAATAGCGCCATCTACCACCCTTTCAGGGACTGCAACTAGCACAGCAATCACTACTTCAACTCCCACCACAAACAACGCGAATACGCTCATCAGCTCAGCACAATATATTGACGCATTCACGGACTTGGATCCACTCGGAACTGGCCGGAGTAAGCCGTATATTGACAAGAAATACTTTTTCCAAGATCTAAAAAATCCACCGAAGAAAGTGCTGAAAGATATGTCCGATCGAGATGGGTCATTTTCAGCAAACTTCTCAGCAAACATGGACATTGATCTGCAATCGACAAGCAATAATGATGGCTTCAGTGATGGAGCGACGACCTATGAACAGCACATGAACGCCGAAGCAAGCCAACAACAGCAATCCCAAAGTGATTACACCGGCATTGGCACTTCGAAGAGTAATGAATTTCCAACGAATTTCCCTCCAACCGAGGTATTCTCCGGACAGAACAGCAGCAATGGTGGATTTCAAACGGATTCGAAACATAAGACTGATGAACAAATAATTATAGGAAATAACAAAGCGCTTCTAGTCAGTGACAACGATCCCTTTTCGCCGCGCATGAAGAAGTTTGATCCATTTGAAGATGATTTTTCTAAATCGCCATTGGACCCGTTTGAATTTGGTTTCTCAAAGGCAAGTTCCACTGAGACCAGCTCCGCGAAAAAATCAACAATTTTGCCGGATACGAAAATCGTCAGTGACGACGGCCCCAAGAATGACTTTGACAGAAGAGAAACTAACGGCGTGTTCAATGGTCCGTTGCAAGTGAGTTTGCCGCCGGAGAGCTATTCGGCATACATGAATCAGAAACGAGTCGAACGGCAGGCATCTGATGCGAGTGAAATGTCAACTGCACGAATCCGCCCAAGTGTGTTTAAGCAAAATACCGTCGATGTCATCAGCAGCATCAGCTCGAAGAAGATGAAGCCGCATATTTTCTCACAGAAATTGTCCAAGCGGGATTCAAACAGCATCAACATGCGACGCCTCCAGGAGAGTGATTCATTGAGTGAAACCGAATCAGCTCCGGAACCACCACCACGACCCGAATCGAATTCACACACGGATCCACCTCCGTTGCCACCGAAAAAACAATTCTCCGATATTGTGATTCGACCGCGTGTGACCTCACCGTTGGCCATGTCGCGAGACACAACGGTGCGGTACGATTACCTCGGAGACACTTCGAAGTTGAACAGTAGTCTGTATAGTGATAGTACGCCAGCCTTGCCATTGCCTTCAAGACGTGTAGGACGCTCGGAAACGAGCTACCCTGGACCGGGACGGCCGGCCAAGAAAGGTGGCAAAGATGAAGATGATTACCTAACGCCCATTTCGGGTGGACGAACCGATGTGCCGATTCTTCTGCCACCGCCACAAACGAAAGGCAGCATCAAAAACCGCGGTCGGCGGCATGATTCGGCGACACAGTCGAGATTTGAATCGGCCATGCACAAGCCACTACAGCATGTGGAGCCAGAACCAACCAATGGGTCACCATCACCATTGCCCCCATCGCTGCCAGACATCACTCTAAGCCAATTGCTGACCTTGGGCATCGATGACCTCGCGTCAAAACTGAATGTTGCGACGAACAAATTGAGCACCATGACCATCGTTGAGTTAACCAAATATTTGTCGGATTTCATCGAGAAATCCTCTCAAAAAAGCGTATCGATGGCGGATACTGTACCAAGTGTTGCCCCTCCTCCTGTTAACGTGGCTGGTCCACCGTTGAAACAGGCTGCCGAAGCGGCCGTTTTCAAAGTAAGCTTCGATGAGTCCTCCGATGCTACATTCGTCGCGAAATTCGATGACAATTTCGGCGACAGTTTCATACCGAACTTCGACAACTTCAATGAAAAGATCGAATCGCAAGGGGGTCGATCGGCGATAGACAAATACGCAGTGTTCCGGGAGATCATGGAGCAAGACATGAGTATCGAGGACGACCAACCTCTGAACATGAAAGGGAGCTTCGGTAGTAATGAGGTTAGTTCTGACACAGATAGTCCAGTGAATGAAGAGCATCCCCCAGCGGAACCAATCACACCTCCTCCCAAAATTGACAACAAGATCACGCAAGTGATTTCGCAAGCAAAGGATCGGTACGCCGCATTGCGGGACATCATTTTAGTAGAGGACTTGTTCGACACGAGCAAGCCGGTCGTTGGCACCATTGATGAGGGTGCTAATGCCGCCGTGGATGACTTTATCGATCAAATGCGTGAGAACATTGAGGTGCCCCCTGCCGAAAAAGAGTTTGAAGAAGAAACCCGTTTTAACGACGTCAACATTTCAATAAATCTTGAGGGACCGATCTGCGATGCAGATGACGTTGTGACGACTGGCATTGTTATCGCCACAACGCCGCAGCCAATATTGGGTGTCACCACCACTAAGGATGACCTAGAAATTGATGAATACATGAACCGAGCCATTTCGAATCTGTCGCTTGACAGTAGAGACCATTTGTCACCGTTGTCATCAAAGTCACCGGTGACTAAATCACAAAACGCTTCGACATCCCCCATTCAATTACAAACTCGGAAGTCGCCTCTGAGCGCCATTCCTCCATCATCATCGGAGAGCATCCAGAAGGCCACACTGAACGATATGTCAACATCACCGATTCCAATTCAGAAGTCACCGCTTTCAAAATCCCCAGTTGGCGGAGGCAAATCGCCCATCGAGACGATGTTGACACCGAAATCTCCAGTGGCTACGTTGAGTGAAATGCACTCATCACAAGCACGGCTGAATTCTGGCTCAATCAGCGATGCGGTTTGTGAATCGACCGAAGCAGATGACCGCAATGGTGAGTATGCAGTCGATTTTTTTCATCTCAAAGTTTGTTAAAATAAAATAAAATTTTTCAGAAACTGCTCAGCCACAAGCCGCCATCGAGTCGTGGGCCGTGTTTGAATCCACGCCGCCACAACAAACCCAACAACTTGCTCCGCAACATCTTAAAACTAAAGATGGAATCAATTTACGGTCGCCTAAAGGTGAGTGGAAATGTTTAAAGGTGCAAACAGGTCTGTCTAAAGTGGATTGATATTTCAGATGCGTCGAAAGCAGTTGCTGAATCACCTTGTTCGTCGGATGATAAGAACGACTGGAAAACCGAACAGGACTACGGCAAGCGTTGGCCGCGAGGCCACACATCGTCATCGTCACGTGATCTCAGCCCATGGGACGACGATGGTCCTGATTATCGACGTCGAGGTGGCGCTTCATCTCATCCCGATCGGCACGGTTTTTATATGCGACATGCAAGACGTATGAACTCATGCGACGACGACTATGAATACGAGGAAGAGATAGCGAAGCGTCGTGAACGACGCAACAAAGGGTTGATCAGCCGGAGCCGAGAGAATTTCGACTCGGATTCGCAGTGGTATCATCCGAGCAATCATCACAGCTGGTCACCACCGGAAGATGAAGAAGGTTGCGATCGATCAGCTCGTTCGTTTGAACGCAGCTCCTATGAACGCAGCACCTATGGACCGCCGTACGAGAAACGCGAACAGAAGCCATTGCCGTCGTACGCGTCTGACCGCCAATGCTACAAAGGTTACGATAAGCGGAAGTACTATCGAGAGTACGGCCGACCGAGCTACGAGTTCGAACCCTACAACGAATCGCCAAGCGATGCCAAGGACCGTAAGAGCAACTACTACGACGACTATGAGCGAACGATGAAGGGTGGTGGGCGCAAGGACTACGATGACATGTTCGATGAATATGGAATGCGACCGCCGCACAAAGTGCCCAAGGACTATTTCTACGACCGCGAAAAACGTAGCTTCGATCGAGAAAGTAATGAATCGTTCGACAGCAGCGGTCGTCGGCGCAAGAGTTTCGGTAGCGGCGAGATGTACGGCAGTTTGGACAGCCGTGGCGGCCGTGAAGAATATCGAGAACGGTATGCATCATCAGAGCGCAAGCGATCCTTAAGGAAACTGAACAAAAACCAACGATCAAATGAGGATGAATACGAGCAAGATTCAGAAGGAGAGACGGCGATGCGTCGCGGTGTTCCAGTGGACACGAAAAGTCTGCAGAGACCTACGTCTGGTGGACGTCCCCGAAAAAGCAGTGGTTCATCGCCATGGGATGGCGAAGGTGAGTATCTTCAAAGCATACTCGTCGAATGGTAGAATAAGACCCTCGAAATTTTGCATTAACAGAATTGACACCAACATCAGCCCAAAAATCGTGGAAACGGCCTGCCAGTGCTTCAGAATCCGAAAGACGTTTGGCTGAAAATCGACGAATTTTGAATCACACATTGTCAGGATCGGATGGAGAGAAGGATCGAAGGTAATTTCAGGACACTTTTCGCTCAGTATTTCGATGATTTTCCGAAACTCATTGGATATTGTTTACAGTCGATTTCACAAGAGTCGCCGATCACGTGGCAAAGGAGATGGGGAAATGCGATCAAACTATGCTACTATGCGGTATGGGTCGCATCGAGTGGAGGACTTCAATGGAGAAGGTGCGAACGAATACGAAGAAGAGGAAGAGGATAACTATCGCGGTTCACGCAGGCGACTGGATCGTTCAACGGGTGCGTTGGCTGATCGCCGGAAAAAAGACGCTTTCGAATTCGACCGAAATATCGAAACGATGCACAAGTTCAGCAAAAGTAGCCGTGACGTTTACTATCAATCGGATCGAGATCAGCGTTTCAACAAATATGACTCATTCGATCCCCTACCCTCGAAAAATCGACGAGCAATGTCATCTCGGGAATATCTCGATGATTTCGAAGAAACACCACCGCCGGCTCAGTCAGCCAACAGTAATAACAAGTTCAACTTTGACCATGATCAAGGATTCGACAGCGACTTCAATTCAGCACCGATCGAGAAAACACTACGCTTCTCAAACGATTTCTCCGAGAAGGAATCTCCGCGATACCATCAACAACATTCTGCTCCGCAATCAGCTCCGCAGTCAGCCCCGCCCCAAGCTAACGACCAAAACATATCATCTACACAGCAGCAGAAGCTCCGTTTCGACGACAACATCATTGTATCGAAATTCGAAACGAATTCCGATTTGTTCGAGGACGATGATTTCTCCAAAGCGGAATTCTCCTTCGAGAATGAAGATCAGTGGATCGAGGAGTTGCCAAAGAAGAACAGTCTAAAGAATGTCGGTTCGGGGGCATCAAAGCGAGTCCAAGATAACTTGAAAAAATCCGAATCGATAAACATCTTTGCCAAGCAGAGTGATCCATTCGAGGATGACGACTTCTTCAAAGAAACCAGTCCAGATGCCAAAAGCGGCCAACAATCGATGAATAATAATGGCGGCATCGACTCACAATTCGGCAAATGGGAGAAGAATTTTGCTAAATTTGATGAAAATATCTGATCGACTCCTATGCATTTGCCACAAAAATACAATAAAAAATCGGCAAAACGTTTTGCAAATCGATTACTGCAAAACTTCATAACGATCAAATTCACCATTGATAATATGCTTACGTACAATGTCCAATATGACGTTCTCTGAGCCGTTTGCTACTAATGGCCAGGGTTTCTCCCGGGTCGGTCGGTCGGTCGGTCGGTCGGTCGTTCGGTCCAACATCAGTTAACGCAATCGTAATCATAAAAAATGTACGAAAATACTCACAAAAGAAAACATCACAAAATCGCAATAATTTACTCCAGAAATTATCTTATTCGAGTTTTTCGTTTTGCTCGTTCGAATTCGTTATTTTCAACACCAAGTCACAATTTGCCATAATTATTTCTAATCAAAATAAAAAGCCAATAAGCAAGCAAGCGAACAACCAATTAGTGGAAATTTGAAATTTCTTACTGCAAAAATTATATCAAAATGGGGAGTTTCTAAAATCCAGGCAAATAATTAACAAGAAATGATAAATAAATGAAACGATGAATAGAGGAAAACAAAGCAAAAAAAAAATTCGGTATCAACCAACCAATTCATTCATCCAATTAATTAAGCATTTATAAATGTTACAAGAAAAAGAAAAAGAAAAATTTAGAGATAAAAAATTGTGACTTAAATGACTGGATGAAAAGGGAAACTTTAGAACACAAGGAATGATAAATAATTGATTAATTAATTAATTAATTTAGATATATTGAACTAGAATTTAAAATTGATTTACTTAGAACGTGAGCATACTGGAAGGCAGAAAGCGAATCAAATCATCAAACAAACGAATGTATCCCAGTGTTTGAGTGTGCGTGTGATCCAGTTTGCATTGAAATAGTTTCTCGTTGAGAGGGTTCCACATGCGTGGAGATGTTGAGAATGGCCAGACTGAAGAGTTATTTGAGTGAACGCTTGAGAAATTGAACTTCAGCAAGCATTTGTTCCGAGCAATATTGTTGACGTGCAGCTGTTAGAGCATTTTATTTCTGGAATGTTTTTTTTTCATTAACATTCACGTAGAGGCAAATGATGAATCGGTAAAACTGTCTCTGCCAATGCCAAACATTTAATTTGGCAAATTGATTTCAAGTCGAATTCTATGCAGATAATTCAACGAAGCCCCAAACGAGATTTGTTTGATCCTTCGACGATACCTTTTCCTTGCGTTTCACATCACAAGAATATGCTGTGTTGAATTTGCGTCTTTTCGTCCCAAATTGAATCTTGTAATTATTTATGTAATTGGTTAATTGTTATTTAGGAATTGTGAATTGTTCGAATTAACTCCTGTTTGCAAAGCATTTTATTTATTGAGAAAAGCAATCGTTCAATTTTTGGACCAAATGCATGAATCATCTTATCAGTCATTTATTTAAAAAAAAAAAGAAGAAAAATTCGTTTCATTTTTGAATACTTTTTCCTTTGTCTTCATTCTATTATGAAGTTTTTTAAATGACGTGCTTAAAGACCGAAAACGGTGCAGGCAAATGAATTTTCTTTTTGGTTTTCTTTAACGTTCAGACTCCTGCTTTGTATCATTTTTGTAAATAAATTGATTGTTCTATTAATATACCTTATTATATTATGAATTGTAATACTAAACCACGCAGAGGAAGGGATGCCAGCTGCTGCAGTTAGGGCTCCAAGCACAGGAGGTGCATAATTATAATGATTAACTACGTATGAAAATTCTGGTGTTTTATTCCATTTGAATGATTTGACGAATGATTCAACAAAAGGTGGGTATACGGGAGGTACTGAAGAGGCTTGGTTGCTGCTAATTTGCTTACAGAGGTAGGCATCTTTCATGACAGGAACCCTCTTCTCACACAAGACTGTCTTATAGAGCTTCTTCGATCATACCACTCTCGGACTTGATCTAAAAAAAAATGCGATGGAAATGGATGCAGCGTTGGAACGACTAAGGAAGGTCACCCAACCTACCCAGACCCCCAAACGAGAAGAAGAAAGAAACTCCAACAATTATGTAATTAAAAACTTGTTCATTTTTTATTTTTGAAAGACTCTTTATAAAATATATTCATAATTTTATAAAATAATGATGAAGATCCAAGCATTCTGAAAGTATCATTCTATGCGTAATCTTTTTTTTTTGTTTAATAACAAATCGATCTCAAACTATAATTAGACCGAGTTAAGCTCAGACTGAAAAAAAAAATTGCAGAATCAACAACGAATTTTATTTCAGTGCAAGCTTTTTGGCAATGAAGAGGTTCAAAGTGGATAAAATCGGCAATGGTCGATGAAATGGTTCAAAATGAACAAACCAATTCAAGGAACGAAAAAACAACAAAATAATAAACGGTAAGAAATCAGAAATAAATTTATTTATTTACATTCATTCATTCATCGACGATCTTTTACACATCTATTACTTTAAGTAATCCCATTTTCATAATAGTAATCTATGATTGAAATGTAACTCATTTCAGCGAAAATAATGTTTTATTTTGTATGTTTTTCGTACGTTTCACGTTTCTCACAATTTGTTTGAATTGCCCATAGTATGGTTGAATCAATTCGTGAATTTAGAGTCAATTATTGGGATCTGGAAATGAGTGGGGACTTAACACATGCATCTTATCCCAGAAGAACTCCCTCACTCTGACGGCCGAGTCGTAAATTGGTAGCCAGAGCAGCGCAGAGATGGAGTCTCCTGGGACGTCATCACAAGACAAAAAGTGAATAGTTCCCTTGGCGAAATGAAGAAAAGAAACCTATGAAAGGTGAACTCGATAAGAAAGAAGAACGTGACGAATAGCAGCCCATCTCGATTGAACGGGTAGATTGATCGCTGCTCAATCACCAACTTCACAACCCACTCATTTGCTTGCATAAATTTCATTCATTTGTGAATTGTTTCAAGGTCAAGAAGAACATCTAGCTCTAAGAGGAAGAAGCCGTGGTGCAAACAGATTCAATTCATGTTTTTTTCCTTTTTATCGATAATTTTTTTCTCTCTTCTTGTTAGCAATTAAATTAGTTTGTTTGTTTTGAATGCTCTGCCATTTTTGTCTTAATTGATTTTCGATTCATTTCTCAAAAAAAATGTCTGAATATTTTCCGTAACTTAGATTCCTCCAAAACAAAAGTGGACAAAAGAAAGGAAAACTTAAAAATTTCGATAAGAAAATAATTAGTCGTCGTCAGATGTTCCAGCTTTCACTGCGGAAGCATAACTTGGACCTCCAGGAGAAGATAAATTTGATGGGCTGCCGTTGGATTGTTGATCTGAAATGAAAAATGGAACGAGAAAATAGTTAAGAGTTCATCCGGAAGAAAAAATATTTAGATTGATGGTTTGCAAATGGCGCCATCTTTTTTCAAAAAATCATCCCACACAATTGGTTCAGTGTTATGCGACTTTCTTATAAGAATTTTGCTAATTTTGCATTTGGTCTGGGACTGTCATTTTGGAAAATGAATGAAAGAGTGAATGAATGACGGTCAAAGTGCCCGAAACCAAATGAAAAGTCAGTCAATCATGTTTTGTATTTATTCAAAATTTCGTAAAAGTAAATTGAATTGAACAAAAGTTTGAAAGAATAATTCGTCAGAAATAAATTCGTAAATGGCTTGAAAAATATAGTTGGATTTGGATGATAGAAAAAACAAATGTAGAATCATCTCTTTACAAATGGAAATAGAAAATAAAAATGTGGTGAAAGAATTAAGAGACTACAAGATGCAACACAGCCCTACATAATTCATTACAGTAACGATTTGCAAAGACCCAAAAATTTGTCAATTTGATTAGTCGTGATGGTGAAATAATGATCTGCCCGCGGGATCATTATCAGAACATAGGATATTTCATTCCAGCCGAATTGCAAAAAGACACATCGGCCTCTGTACAAATCTCTGAAATTTCTGATAATGGAAAGTTCAAAATGAGTAATGATCGAATGAATGAAAGAAAAATACGCACGCACACACACAAGTTCACACATGAAAATTCAGATTAAATTGAAAGTCTTTTTGAGAACGTGAGAAAACGAAGAAGAATGTAAAAAGTGATATGTAAATGGTCATAGCGGTTCAAGTGGAAGGAGCAAAACTCACAGTGTCACAGAATGTAGACATAACGGCACTTAAACTTGCCCGATAAAGTTATCACAAACAGTTCAGTCATGAGCTTTTAATCAAACACGTATTGAGGTCAAAAAAATCTGGGTATGGTTTTCGTCAAAAATCGAAAATCGCAAAGCAAACAAAAATTGCCGAATTCCAACCGCTATGAACATTTACTTAACGTTAAGTTTGATATTGAATCGTCGCCAAGTACCTGGAACATTGGACATTCCACCTATTGGAATGGGTTGGGCTTCCACATTGTGCAGGTCATGTCTGGTGATCAATTTGCAATCGCCGCCATCCTCTGGAACATCGTAAACGATCAACATTCCATTTTGAAGAGCCACTAAAAGTCTGCAAAATGAATTGACGTTTGCTTAGCAGTGTTTCAGATTGGAGATCCTGAATGAAAATTACTTTAATTGTCGTTGGATGGTTGTTACAGCGCTGATCGGATACAGATTTGAATATGGCAAAACAGCCGTGGCGAAATCACGTCCTTGAGTGAAGACATCCGTCACTTGTGTTGGGAAGTAGCTCGATACGGTTTTGCTTAAGTACCTGCAAATATATAGTTGCGAGTTGATTACTTGCTGAGAGATTGAACTCGTTTGAAATGCATTCCGAACTCACCCCATCCAATCCTCGTTTTTCTGATTGTTCTCCTTTGCCTCCGGTGAAATTCGCTCCAGTTTGAATATATGCACAGTTTCCGTATTTGAACTACAACACAATAATTTTGAGCATGTGCTAAAAGTTAGAGAAGATATTTGAACGCATCGCTTCACTCCACGGCGGAATTCGAATAGTTTCGATCCATCTTCCACTGAAAAGACACGAATGACTGTGCCTTTTTCGCTGGCCGTTGCTATTTCGGTGCCAGTTGTACTGAATGATATGGCCGCCAATGGGTTGTCGTGCGCCGGAATCATGATCTTTGCTTGCAATGTGTCCGCATCGAATATTTGCACTTGGCCAACAGTTGGACTGCCCGGATATGCCAAATAACAGTGATCTGAATTTGATGCCAAAGCACACAGGCCATTGCGATTCGGGGGTGTATCACGTATTGTATGAACCACTTTCATATCACGGATATTGTGAATGTACAGGCTCTCTTCCAAGCACACAACCAAACGAGCACGATTCAATTTGACGCCGAGTATCGTATTTGAGTATGAATAGTTGCATATTTCAGTGCCTTTCTTGAAATGGCAAACCTGAAATGAACAAATACGGATATTTGCTTGGATTAGTGTTGGGATCACGATGGTCTCTTACTTTCTTCCAAAGAAAGAGACTCTACTGACTTCCACCGGGATTTTAAGGGAAATTTGGAACAAACCTTCAATTTCCTTGGAGCATTCAACGAAACAACAGCCACTAACGAACTACTAAACAGCCGCTCAACAATGGTTACCTCTTCGCCAGAACTAGTGTAAATCTCCTCCAATGCGGTGTCAATCGAATTCAATGAAAACAATGAGAAACCAGTTTTGCTGCCGACAGCCAGTGATCTGAAAATGTTCAAAAGAACGGAAAAAACGAAAAGAAAAAAAACAACGGCTTAAAAAACGTTAGCAAATAAATCAACACCTGAATGAGCACGTGTTCGATCCAGTGGATTAAGCGCCGTCAAGTTCGTTCAACGTGAAATCAAAATAACCATCCGAAAGCGAAACCATGCCAACCACACGGATCCGTCATGTGTCACGACTTTCGCTTGTTTGTTTATGGACAGCAAAATGGAATCATTCTCCCGCTAGTGGCATGCTCTATTCAGATTGCGACAAAAACAATCCGTCGCCCAGTCAATCATTCGAGCAAACTCGATTCATAGCCCGATCTACGTCATTCTTATAGAACTGCGCCTCTTTTTTCCTTTATTTTTGATTTCGATTTAATTTCGCTTTGCTCGTTTTGTTTTGCATTATCGCTTATAATAGTATTAATAAATCAGGGTCATTATTTTCTACAATATTTACATAATAAAAACAACAGACGAATCGCACAAAAATCTCAGAACGGCGACAAATCGAAATCGTAGAATAAATGAGTCAATTGAATGTGTTGCTCATTGTTTGCTCATTCAGGATGGCATGGACCTTAAGCGTGTGGCGAATGGTAAGTGGCGAGTGCCGATTACCATAAAGCCAAACGATGAAGGCAAAATAAAAATCGAAAGTTGACTTACGTGCAATCCTGATTGAAATTTATGAAGATGCCCGCCGAATCGGAGTCATTCTGTTGTTGTCCTCCAGTCAGACTCATTTTTTTTTCCTTTTTGTTGGTGATCGGTTCGACTCGCGCACAAACACAAACACCCAAAACAAAATTAATTCGAAACAAATACGAAATGAAACGAACGAACAATGATGGTGTATTGGACACGGAATGAAATTAAGAATGAAAAAACAACGCAAACGGGAACGTCGCAAAGAGCAAGAAATTGTCTATATGTTTTTTTTTTTCTTCTGGCTCGCTCGTCACCGAACAGTGTTATGCGATTTAATGACTTCGATTTATTATTATTTGATATTTGTCTCGTTCTTCGTCGCACTGTCAAAAACAAACACAACGATTCCTTTTGTCGTCGCTGTTGCTGCTGCTGCTGCTGTTGTTGTTGTTTTTACTGTTGATGAACGTGTTGTTGTTTGCTCGCTGGCTAGCTAGCAGGCTGGCTGGTTTCACGTTCGAAACAACACACAAAAAGAGGGAGAGAGCAAAAATCCGCTTTGGTAATTCGGTCCTCTTTGACACATGCACGACGTTACGATAAAATAAACTGCTTGTGGTCAATGATGTTTATTTCGAATTGTCGCTAGCAAAAAGAGCACCACTAATACCAGATGAACGACTTAAAAGCACGTCAATTATCATGCAAATCCAAAATAAGAGACAACACCACCAGCACACTGCAGCACACTACACGACGATCGACACGATGCAAAAATGCGAGCGAATGTGATCCGAATAGCACAAATAATGGCCAAATGACAAAGGGAATTACAGCGATATGTTCAATATTGAATGAATCGTCTGTTATCAAATGTGTGGAAGGTGGCACAAAATGTAAACAATTATTGGTAAAATAAATATTTTAACTCTTTTCTCGCGATTGCTTTTTGCTAGTTCGTTGTTGTTGTCGCTGATGTCGCCCGCGCTGTCGCACTCTCTGGCTCTCCACTCTTTGTGCTGTGCTATATTTCGATACCTTCAATTGCACGTTCTATAAAATTTTCGCCATATTTTTTTGCCTGCTGACTGGTCGCTCAATGCTCGTCGCTCGGTCGCTCGTTTGGCTTTTGTCGTGAGAGTCGTCGTGTTATTGTTGTTGTTTATGTTGATGTGTGCTTATGTTGAATGTATTTGAAGCACCAAGTGTTTCCACTCTCTTGAAACAATGACAGCTGATTGTGTATCTACGACGCGATTTTACAAATCGAATGATATTTTTTCTTTTCAATCGCTTGTCGTTGTAGATTTCGTCGTCGTCCTCGTCTTCGTATTTATTTGTCTTTATTGGCCAACGAATTTGCTTTGTCCGAATGCGAAGCCACCTCCAAATCTGTATCACGAAATCCACACGAAAGTCTCTCGTTCTTTCTGCCTTTCGTAACTTTTGTATTATTTTTTTCTTGCTTTTTATCGTTTAAAAATGTCTTTTGCAGAAATGAATTTTTCGACCAGAACGTAATTTCAGACTTTTTTCGATGCTTCGATGGAAACACAAGAAATAATTTGAAAAAAAAACACACTTCTCGTTGGACAAACGACAAAAATGAAATTTTTCGAACAACTTTTCCTTCTTTATTCGGATATATATATTCGTTATGGGCAGTGTTGTGTTTTGTTTTCGTTATCCACCACACACAAATGATATTCGTTTCAGAATCTCGTACCCAAAAATACCATTGAATTTACGTCGATCGGTTTGATGAGAGTGCGTTCACTTTGTCGATCAAGTTATTTGCTGGCGTTCAATTAATTTTTTTTGCGATGGTTTTGTAGCAGAATCGTGGATGTTGTGAGAGAAATGAATTTCAACTTTGTAATTTATCGCAATCGAAGTGTTCTCTCCTCGAACACTTTTATTTATCCATGCAGTTGAGTGCTAAAAGGGGTTAGTTCGAACGTCATCATCAAAGTGCTGATAGTATGAACATTGCTCAAATGCGCAATGACATTGACAGCAGTTGAACGCGATAGCATGATACACGCGGTTCGAAACAATAACAAAGTCGTCGCAGAGGTGACCGAGCTAAGTTTTCCCGGTTTTTTTTTTTTGAATTGGTTCGTATCGAGAAATGGAACCATCCATCGCGAAAGAGGCTGTTTTGGTGGCAAGCGATAAATTGCCTGCAGACACTCCCGTTGTAACGGGATATGATTGGAATTCTGGCATCAATTATGATCTGCTGCTGGAATCCTATTTGACATCCGGCTTTCAAGCGACAAATTTCGGCAAAGCTGTTGTTGAAATCAACAAAATGGTTTGTGGATGTTTTTTGTACGAAACGGGTTGGAATAATCAATTATTCATTCGATCAAAGCTAGATTCTAGGGAGATCCCTTTGGATAAGGAAGATGTGGACGACTACGAGGATGACGAGTTTATCAAACGCAAATCCAATTGCACAGTGTTTCTGGGATACACATCGAACATGGTGTCGTCTGGATTGCGTGAAACGATTCGTTTCTTAGTTCAACACAAAATGGTGTGGCATAGCGAATCGAAATTCTTACCAACTCTCTGACCAAATATGTTTGGCGTTGACAGGTTGACTGCATCGTGGCCACTGCCGGTGGTGTCGAGGAAGACTTCATCAAGTGCTTGGCTCCAACGTTTTTGGGCTCATTCGAATTGAGCGGACGGGATTTGCGTGAGAAGGGCATCAATCGCATTGGAAACTTGTTAGTTCCGAATGAGAATTATTGCAAATTTGAGAACTGGGTGCTGCCGCTTTTGGATGAAATGCTTCAAGATCAAAAAACCAAAAACATTTTGTGGACACCCTCGAAAGTTATTCAACGACTGGGCGAGAGAATCAACGACGAGACTTCAATATACTATTGGGCGGCAAAGAATAAGATTCCCGTCTTCAGTCCAGCTCTAACTGACGGTAGCTTGGGCGACATGATGTACTTCCATTCTCATCGGAATCCTGGATTGGTGGTGGATATTTTGTCTGATCTGAAGCGATTGAACACGATGGCTGTTAAGGCGAGGAATAGCGGAATGATTATTTTGGGAGGTGGACTTGTGAAGCATCACATATGCAACGCCAACCTAATGGTGAGTTTGAAAAATCTCTTCTTCAGATCTCGCAAGATAGCTAATTCGTTCCTTTCAGAGAAATGGAGCCGATTTCTCAATGTTCCTCAACACCGCATCCGAGTTTGATGGCAGCGATGCTGGAGCCCGACCAGATGAAGCAGTCTCCTGGGGAAAAATAAAAAAGGATGCCACACCAGTGAAGATCTACGCCGAAGCCAGTTTAGTGTTTCCATTGCTCGTGGGGCAAACATTCGCAAAGCGTCATCTAAGCGAGTCTCAAAAGACGAAGCTGGAAATCTCGCCTAAAAATAAAAAATGAGAAGCAAAATTCAGAACTATCGTGATTTTATTCAACTCAACTCGAGCGGTCAAAACAGAGTGAAGCAGTCAACGCCATCAATTACTAGGTCCTTAGTTTGATGATTTCTGCGTTGGCCAATGTGACAATGTGATTGAAGTCAGTCTTGATGTGTGCTCGCCAATATTTACATCTTCCCCAAATCACAGCCGGAAAAACGGGACTTTGAACACCATGGAAAATACGAGCTAACGATCTCCCAGTAAAATTATTCTCCGGATACCGCGCAATCATCGTGCGAATGTCGGTTATCAGTTGGCCATCCAGGTTGGCGCTATTTTTCCCAGAGCTTGCATCGTCGTCGAGACTTTCATCAATGCTGGGCATCTCTTCCGATTGGAAGTACTCGCGGATCAACTTTTTCAACCGATCGGAGTTCGTCACTCCTATTTCAGCGTTGATGCTTTGCGCAAAAGATTTTGTTGAAGCTGATGACAAACCACGAAAGACGTTCTCCAACTGGCCGAGTTGAGTTTTCTCTTGATTTTTCACCCGCGAGTACAACAAGTCTAACGTCGAATCTAATTCATCGTCCGTTAAATCACCAGGAGCCCGTATTCGAAAGCCCAAGTCTGAGAATTCCACCGAAATCGTTGAACGCTTTGACATTCCGTCGGCGGTAGTCCATTCGAGGTTTTTCAATTGAAACTTCACAACGCCACTATTCCAACCGATGGCTGCAGCAATGTCGATTACCGGAAATTCAATGAATGAGGACTCAGCATGCGATATGCCTTTTTTCAAGTCCAAAGCAATAGCCATAGCCAATGGGGCTGAGTTTTGTGCGGCCGCTCTGCAAAAATCGATCAATGGTCATGTATAGAATGTTATCGAAATGCTGCATCTTACCTCAATCCTTTCGGCCCACTGTAGGAGAACACTTTGCACATCGTGTAGGCCTTGCTCAACGTTTTAATGTAGCGCTGCTCGTGAAGTTCCATGTAGCACAACAAGGTTGCAATATTCTCTTCCGGTATGTCCAGTTCCTGAACTGTTCCTTCCACCGAAAAACACACCTCATGTCCCGGACAGATACGAGGTTTCGCCTCTTTTTCTGTCAACGAAACATCCATTTCATCAGTCCAGCTCGCATTTTTTACGTCGTTGACTTCAGCCACGTCCTCTGTTTCAGTTTTTTTCACACATGCGCAAGGAATGAAGATTTTCTGTAGGAGCTTCCGAATGATATGTCGATCGATGGAGTTCGCGTAGATGTGACGTCGCAGCTCTAACTTATCCGTGCCCTGGTGAAAAAAAAAACGGAGAAATAGACTAAGAACGCAGTAAACCTCGCACGGCACTAACCATTGAATCCAAAAACAAATGGCAATGTGCGGGTTGCCCATCACGCCCAGCTCGGCCTACTTCCTGCACATAACTCTCGAAATTCATTGGCATATTGTAATGAATGACCGCGCGAATGTCGGCCTTATTGATGCCCATGCCGAAAGCGATGGTAGCCACAATGATCCGCAAATCCCCTCTTATGAAAGCATTCTGAATAGTTCGACGACGGCTGGCTGGCAATCCGGCATGGTAAGCCTCTACCACTGCTCGATTTGTTTTCTTCCGCTTTCCCGTTTGGGTATAGCTCACCTCGCGAACGATGCTGTCTTGAAAATGTGTTCGCAAATTCTTCGCCACTCGCTCGCATTCGTCCCGTCGCGAACAGTAGATGATGATGGATTGGCGTTGAGCGAATTGTTCGCTTAGCAGCATCCGAACAAGCGCCATGTCGCGATGCTCGTCCATGGACATCGTCAGCAATAGATTTTCTGGCAGAGGAATGTCGCTGATAACGCCCGTCAATCCATCTGGAATGCCCAAATGCCGCACGATGCTCTTACGCGTAGCCAACGTAGCTGTCGCTGTCAATCCAAGAAGGGTGCGTACCTTGAGCTTCTCGTGCAAGACACGACATACCATCAAATAACTCGGGCGGAAATTATGACTCCATTGCGACACACAATGGGCTTCGTCTATGCAAACGAATGCGATTGGTGGCAAATCTCTTAAGATCGACCCGAAACCGGTGGATTTCTCGCCGGCAACAATCGCCTCTGGGGAAACCAACAGCACATTGACGGTGCCTTCTTTGATCATAGCCATGATTTGTTCGCGTTTCTTCACGTTCTGGTTCGTATGCAGGCACTGAGCATTCAGAAATTGTGGTACACCATGGACTTGATCCTCCATCAGTGACACTAGCGGTGATATAACCAAAGTTATGCATTTTTGTTTTCGACTGTACAAATAGGCTGGCAGTTGATAACACAACGATTTACCGCTGCCTGTGCTCAATGTCACGAGAGTTGATTGGCCGGAAAGGATGCGCATTACCGCTTTCTCTTGACCGGACCGAAATTCCGAGTGACCGAACATTTTCAAGGCCTCAAAGACCTCTTGAGGAGTGTCTGAAATGGGATTTCATTCAATATTTTGTTGAAAAAAGAAACTCGATGGTTTGAGCTTACTTGGAAGACTTCCGTCTTCTCGCAGTTGGTAAATCGGTTGAATCTGTGAACCATCGCCGACACTCGTGTCCAGAATACCAGATTTCTTTAGAAAATCATCGGGTATCTTGTGTCCAATGTATACCGATGACTGTTCTGGTTCTGCTTTCGGAGCGTGTTCCGACTCGATTTCCATCTCCCATTCGGTCGCATCAACGCCGTCTAGGCCATCTTCGATACCTTCCCGATCGCTTCCTGGCTCTTGGTTTTCCACTTCCGATTCAGATCCTTCCGTGATGCCATCAGTCTTCCACGTAGGATTACCCACGACCGGAATGCTTCCTGGTCGGCGGACATGTGCCAGTGCCAATTCATTTTTAGACATTTGCTCAACTTCATCTAACGTCAAAAACGGCGATTCTTCTTTGTCAGCTTCCAAAGGCAGCAATCTGTCACCTGAAAAAATACAGAAATATTCAGCTATGCTCGGCGAACTACGTAGCGAAAACGTGGATTACTTTTGATCTTGCAGTTGCGCGCAAAATGTCCAGATTGACCGCACTGGAAGCAAGTTAGTATCCCTCCATCACATCCGCCCATATCCATGTCGGGTCCACTCAAGGCGGCTACTTTCTTCTGCTTCCAAAGCGTCTTCTTGTATCTGCTGAAGTTCACCGTCTTCTTGCCTCGAACGAACACTTTCTTCTTCAAATTTACTCGCACAAAATTCTCATTCAGTGTTCCGGCCGCCATTTTTTGTTCCAATTTCTCGCGAGCTGCGCCCTGTTTTGTCCGAGTCATCATCCCAGTATTAGAAATCGACGGTGCAACAAGAGCCGGCATCCCGGCTGAACTATTCACGTATTCTGCGAAGGCCTTGGTCGTCTGCTCCAACTCGCCAACGTCAATCCTTGGGACACTCTTGATGTGATCCAAGCCGAACTCCAACACGTAGTCCTCAGGGACGTTCTCGTCTTTTTCAACGGTCGGCTCGACCTTGTCTTTCGATTTTCGTTTCAATTTTTTCTCATTTTTCGTCGTCAACACTTTGGCGGTTGCGCGTTTTGGTTTTACGGGCTTCGCTCTTCGGCCAGTCTTCTTGTCATCAAAATTCTTCTCCTCTGATTCAGATTCTTCTTCATCGCTGACTTGAAAGTCATATTCGTCATTGTCTTTAAGTGTCTGTAGTTTCTTCTTGCCATCCACCGTGAAGTCTTCGTCAACGTCTGAATTGTCGCCCCCGAAGGGATCTTCTTCGTCCGATTCCGAGTCGTGTGGATGTTTCCCAACGTAAGTTACTGTAGTGCGCGCAATACGTCCACTTTTCCTCGTTGTTTTCGGCAATGTTTCAATCTCTGGTTTCTCAACAATTTTCTTCTTTTTTTTCGGTTCTGCAGCCTTTTTCTCAATCACAGCCTTTTTCACAATCACAGCCTTTTTCTTCACAGTCACAACGTTCAGTTCAGGTTCTGATCGACCTACAATTTGCTGGGCTTTCGGATTTAGTTTTCGTTTTTTCAAAACATGTCGAATACTTCGAATTTGTGGCCTGGTGGGGGATCGGCTTTCATTTTCGCTGTTGGCGACTTCGTCTTCTCCACTTGAACAAATCTCCGGCGGATCAAACTCACACAGTTCGGAAGCTTCCTCAGTAGTTTTACCGGACTCTTCAATGTGCGGTAAGCTCTTCGCGACTGCTACCATTTCAGTCGCTTTTGTCAATGCCACTGCGTTGATGTTCGACAGGCCATACATTTTGGGAGCCAGTGTCGGTAGAACAGATTCAATTCGCTTATTCCCTCCAGTCGTATTCGTCACCAGACTGTTATTTTCATTACATCGATTCAACCAAGCTTGATCGATTTGATTGGCAATTGTCGTAGGTGCCACTTTTTTGGCTTCAACCGAAGCTAAGTCGCTGGCAGACACCGGCTGCGCTTCATTTTCCTTCATCTGAAGAGATTTCTGATACAAAATCGTTTCCAGATCCGGCAAACTTTCCTTCGGTTGAGAACATCCAGACCAAGTGAGAGAACTCTGACTTGATCCCGAACGAGATAGCATTTTGCGGGGATTTCGTTTGGAAAAACTCGAATTGCGAAAGAGCTTATCGGACATCGTTTTCCTCAGCTTGCTGTTTGTATCAATAGGTTTCATTTCATCTTTCATTTGAGTTTTGTTGTTTAAATCACTTCCCCAAGCGTTTTCGTTAAGGCTCTCTAATCGTTCGGCTTCAAAATCCACGACTTTCGTTTGTTCGTCTGTTTTGATCGTTTCTTCCAGCGGAGATGTTTCCATTGTTACATCTGTCGTTTCTTCAACGGGGTCTTGATTTGATGAGCTGTTTGTGAACACCAACTGATTGGTCAATTGATTCAAATCCTGTGAGGACATTTCCAGAAGCGAACACGACAGACTCGATTCCATTTGAGAATTTTCCAACATAGAAACATCGAATCCATCGTCGTCCAACGCTTCACTCAAAGTCTCCTCCAGAAAAGATGTCTTCAATTTGTAGTACAATTTGTAAGCATCTTTGATTATCGGTGGAGCATCTCGAATGTCATGCTGGAAGATCTCCAAAATTAATTTCGATTCGAATCTTTGAATCGAACTACTTTTACCTTTGACGGTATCCTCCCGTGTTTCGATTTGAAATCTTTCTCCCACATTTTCACTTTGAATTTGTATTTCTGATATTTGTTCTTGAAAATCGGGTCGTCCATGGCTGATGTGACAAAATTACAAAATCGACCAAATCACGTTCAAATCACCAAGGATTGGATTTTTTGCACAACGATTCAAATGATTGACAGATTGGTGCACTGGTGGTCGTGGACAGCGCCAGGTGATTTTGGCGGGAAAGATTTCCTAAATATAAGACAGCGTTCCGGAATTCATCGATCGATAAGTTGAATCGCTAATGTTGACCAAATGGAATCCCACGTTTCTCGAATCTGTTCTCTTTTTATTTTTTGCCAAGTCACTAAATGACCAGAAATAGGAAAGAATCATGATTCATGAACATTTCATTAGCAAATATTCAAGAACTGTCTTTCGTTCCCGAAAGGCAAACGAAACACCAGGATCTGCAAAATTTATCGACATCGATAATCAATACGTAGACCTGGTCGTCCGTAGTGTGTAACAACAATGTATTGCGGAGATATGCCTTGATGATGCGAGATCTGTCAAAAATAATATCGAAATCTTTAGTGTGTCATTATTCTTGTTTGGAGCAAAAAAATTTCACAAATTTGTACGAAACCACTGAAAACAATATCGAATTTCGAATCAAAGCTTCGTGCAAAACGATTTGGAATTGTTTCTCCGGCGGAATATTGACAAAATCGCAAAAAGACAAAACAATCAAAATGATTAAATTGTTTTCGTTAAAACAAGCGAAAAAAGATGGTGAACAAACCAAGACTGGAACACAAAAGAAAGC
>JANSTV010052061.1:0-13755 GCA_027564135.1 Lestremia cinerea
GTATTCTCTGTCTTTGTGGTAAATAAAGATAGAATGTTCATCGACACCGACTCCGGCACGATTCAATCGTGTTTCAATGCTGCTGCTGCTGCTGCTTCTGCTGTGGGTTATTGTAGCGTATAACGCCAAAATAGATTGCTGGCTGGTGTGCATGTATTTACTAGGTGTTTCGGGATATCACCATCACCAAAATCAATTATCAATTCGGAATCGTATCGAACGAAGCATGATTAGTATTTTATTGATTGAGCAATGGCAGTGATTGAGTCAGTCGGCCATTCTGCCATTCTGCCATTCTGCCATTCTGCCATTCTGCCATTCAGTCAGTCGGTCGTCTGACCAACCGACAATGACAAATGAATGTTTCATCAAATTGAATGTAAAATAATGAAAATACTTTAAAAATACTAAAAAAAAAAAAAAAAAGCAAAGAAAAAAACAAAAGATTTAAAAATAAAATAACACAAATTGGTCACTCACGTAAGAACGATATAAACTAGATTAACTAGATGAGCACTAGGCACTGCTCATTCTGCATATGCTCTCCATTTTTTTTTGAATCGACGATGGTTCCATGTCGTCATCAGTTGTCATTCAGTATAATTCGTCTTGTTGAAGTTGTAAGCGGCTATCGGCCAATCGTCTAGAATCCCTCCTTCAAGCGAATTAATCTCTGCTTTGCATCACTTTATGCCATTCTCGTTTGAGTTCCGTCCCGTCCTGGTTCTTTCACGGAAATCACAACGGGTTACGGGCACACACATGCGCACATAAATCACCCGATATACACAGAATTCGTATTTATTTTAAGCCTGTTTGTCTATCCACCATTCATTCAGAGATTTCGAGCTGAAACGGCATGAGCAATCCGTTTGGCGGACCCGATGCTGGACGAAACGAAACTGTCTGCTCTTTTGCTTTCATTTTAATATCTCATAGCGCACTGTGCGATTAGAGGAAGATGAATATCACGATTAATGGAGCACCTCTGGTCAGTCCGTATATCTCTCACTACATGCGTCACCGCTCGCTCGAAATTCATGAGAGCAATGTGGTTTCGTCAAGACCCGAATGAATGTAAAAATAGGAACAATTAGACGTTTCAACACATGTAATACTTTCACTTGAGGCCGCTGCTCTCAGACTCACTCAGTTCACAAATTCACACTTGAATCCAGCATTTGCTGCTTCCTTTGCTGCTTCCTGTGTTGCAGCCTGTTACTTTTCGCTTTTTCCCCTCTTCACCATCGGCCTCACATCGGCAACTTTGAACATTGGCAGCCGTCGTTAAGCACTTCCACTTTCCACACACATCATCGAGAATGTACCGCAGACGTATCAAAACGATTTCGCACGGAATGTTAAATCAAAAGTTCGAAGCGAAACGAAACTGAAAACAATGACTCAATTTTCGTTTCACAACAACACCGGTGGCAGTGGAAACGTATCAAATGGTGCGGTGCGGTGTGGTGTGGTGTGGTGTGGTATGTAGTCCAATTGGTACATCAGTTAGGACAAATTTCTTGGTTTATTTATTTTTATTCAGATATGTGCTGCTGCTACAATGAATAGTTCTGATTCTGAGGAAAATCCGATACGCATGTGAAGTCGTTACGACGACGCCACCGTCTTGCAAGAATATATAGAGCTCGAAATTTGATGTCGAATGCGCAAGCGCAATGGTTTTAAATTTAGTACAGCCATTGATCACATATATGCTACGCTAGTAGCCATTTTCTTCTTTTCTTCTTTCCTTCTTCTCTTCTTCGTTGTAACAATGTGGAAAATTGGCGAATGCAATTTACAAAGAACTATGTGCAGCCGCCGTTCGGCCAGCGATGAGCTTTCGCATTGCGGTTCAAATCGGAAATCACTTCTTCACCTTAGCGTCGGACTCGAAAGACTCGCTGATTGCGAACCAAACAAGTTAAAGACGAAATTCTGCAGACCCTTCAATCCAAACCTGTAGTTTTGAAAAAAAAAACTTGGTTTTCAGTTGCAAAGACGGCCTTGCAAACTGAATTTTTGCACAGACAACATACGAGTAGCGATTTGTTGTGCCTGCGATCATCGTTTTCATGTCTGAGACTTCTGGAGGGGCCAAAGAAATGTGATCTGGTCATCGACAGAGTCTTGTGTCTGGTTGACACGACATCGACCTTCGGAATATAAACCGTCAATTGATTCTTGATCTCATTCTGAACGCCATCTTTCCGTATTTTTTGTGGACGATATTTCTGGACCAAAAACTGATTGCACACTGATTGACAGCAATCGCAAATAAAATGCCTTCATGAGCTGTGTCGTTTCCGACCCGAAGATAGCACACACTTGTGAATGGTGAAAATGGCAGCCAGTGTTTTTTTTTCTTCGTGATAATTGTGGTGAAGAAGTGCGGAAAGGACAGGTTGAGAAACAAAAAACTGACGGGCTTAGCTCGAAAATGACCCCAGGATCAATACACGGTTAAATGAGTTCTTCCAATCATTTGAAACAAAATATAATAATCACTGTAATTAATTAAATTTTTGATACTCTACCTCTCCCCTGGACCATTTCAGAACCCCGATGGTTTTGCAGATTTTGCAGCCTTCCTCGGTAATCACGTGATTCTTGGTACTGTGCCTTGCGCTCCAATACTTTTGAAATTGATTCGGACGAGAGGTGATTGTGCGAGGGCAACACGAGATATATCACTTGAAGTATGGATCATTTTGAGCCAAAACTCTCGTGATTCCGTCCCGTTTTATGTAGTATCAGCATGGAGATTCTGTTTACCGCGGGAGTCTGCAGTCAGGTTCCGTCCAGGGTTCCGTGAAAGCTTTAACGGTGTACGTTGTTTTGTAGAGATGGTCTCGAACAGTAATTATTCGATGCAAAAAAAATGCCTGAGCTTCATACAGACAACATGTATCCGAAAACATCAAAATAAAAAGAACGAATGCTCAGTTTTCGAAAAAAAAAAAAAAAAATTCTTCATATTTGCCTGCATTGCCGGGCATTGCCGGGTATTGCCAGCTTGAAATTGCTCTATGTCTTTATTTTTCTGGGTGACAAATGGAAATGTAACTAATTATTCACAAATATGTAAAACCATTTATTGATTCAATATTGATTGCAAAAGGCGTGAGACACGAACAAAAAGCATTCTCTTCTTCCACTCGCTCGTCTCCAAACCACTTCAGTAACACGGCTTTGGTTAAGAATCTCGGGACACAATTTAATATTTATTTTCATCATTAATTTTCTGTTTTATTTATTTTTTATTTTTTGATAATAAGTAAATAATTAAATATAACATATTCACATTACTATATCCATCAATTATCGCACTTCGATGGCGCTTGGAAAGGACTGGACGACAAATCGGTTTGTCGTTCTTTTCAATTCAGTTGACCGATCAATATGACAGTGTCGCGTCGATCAAAGTATGATCCGATGGGAAATGAAACGTTTCGCTTCTAACCTTCTTCCATTTATTTGTCATCTCTTTCATTCAAAACGATTTTCTAATGATTGAACTCATCAATGAATGAACGAGTGATCTACTGAGTTATAGGGCATCGTAACAAAAACTATGAAATTGGCTCACCTTTTCATTATCTCATGTTTCATGTATTGAATAAACTTATATTAAAGTAACATCCATTTTGAACGTAAATCATTCTTCTCAGCCGAAATCTAGTAGGTTTGGCGATTTTTTTAGATTTAAATGTAAGTGTGTTTTTTTTGTTTGTTAAAAGTAACGCTATTGATATTGCTATTGTTATGATTATGATTTATTTACAAGAAACGGATCTTAGTATCTGAGCCATGTTTCAAAACTGAACTTTCACAATAAGCGATGTGTTTGTGTGTGACCCATTGCGTGCTTAAGCAAAACCAAATCCTTCAGAGCATTCATGAATTGCCTTCAACAGACTCGACCGCAGTTTATCGTAGGTTTTGTACACAGGAAGGTCAAGCTGGTTGAAACTGCAATTGAGAGCAATTGATTGTAAGACATTAATTTCTGTTCGATTCGCCGGTGAACAGCAAAAGCAACATTCGCAACGACACTTACCACGTATGAGCTGATGGTAAACGTTCGGTCGAACGGTCATCACGATGTATTTGGAATCTCTGCACTCCATTCATGCCTTCTAGCGCGCCGAAACCTTGCAAAGGTACCTTCGATGTGCCGGTGACGAATTGTAGGAATTTCGCCCGATCAGCTTGATCGAAACTGCGGAGTGCACGCCAGAACCATTGAATCTGAAATTGTTGATTTGAAAAATGAATGGGAATTTGAACGAATGCGCTTGTCGAGATGAAATGAAGAGTCTATCGAAGGTCAAACTTACTTGAATCGAATTAGCTTGATACTTGTGATACTCTGTATTCGACTTGAGATCTTCAATATCAACATTGGGCAGACCAGAAATCAGCAGCTCCAATTCTTGCTCGTTGAATATTGATATCAAACGTTTCGGGATGATGTCGTAGAATCCATCCAGGAAAGCATTCAATCTGAAAGAAAAACAGGTCGCCGTTAACTCATGTTCGTGATGGATCTTTGAAGGTGGATTCCGAAAATTTATTGAGTTCTAAAAGTTTCTCAAAAATGCCCCAAAGATTCTCCTTTTAGTTGTGACAACTTATTACATGGAGCAATACTGTTGTCACTCCAACTTCGGGCTCTGCGTGTGGCATTCAAGTGAGGAGTTTTCAACACTTTTGAGGAGTCGCTTCCAGTTTCCTGTACTTTCGGATTCAAAGTTCAAGGTAAAATGGTAAACAATTTGAACTTACTGCTGTTTGATCGATCCACTCATCTTCAACTGGCACACCAGATGAATGTAGCTGAATTTGTTTTCTTCCGTCACGACGATGTTTCGACCGTTTGGAATCAAATCTCGGACCTCAGTCACGCCAAACTCCTGAACTTCTAGACTGAATGTCTGATCGTATCCCAATGCTGACACATGGTTCTCCATCAAGTACACCAAGCCTTTGTAGAACTCGTAGTCTTCGCTTTCCATGTCTTGGGTGTTGACCTCAATGCCGAGAATGTGCTTGTAGAATGAACGCGTGAAGTAGCATTCCAGTAGCTTATTGTCATAAATTGCTTTGGCTGGAGGGAGATGGAAATCGTTAGTTTTTTTATTTCATTTCGGGATGAAAGTCGGTGTCTCTCGAGACATATGACACACTCACCAATGACGCGACCAACGAACTTGAAGTAAAACAAGTGATTCGAATTACAGTGGCTGCTTGCATTGATCATGTAAGTCACTCGGTCCCCGGGCGATACCGTGAACAGCGCATACATCGGATTGAAGATCTCGCGCGAAATGATGACATACCATTCGCGAAGCAATCCGCCAGCATCTTGACCTTCCTCATCTGTAAAATGAAGAGGAAATGAATATGACGTTATTTCAAGACTCTTCACTGGCGTTGCAGCGCTCCTACCTTCGAAAACGATGTAAAAGCGATTTTTCCATTCCTCAGGATTGCGTCGGTACAGTTCTCGGAACGAATCTTCAAAGACGGTGACACGATGTACATGCACAGCCAACTCCTCGCGACGAATTCCCTCATCCATTCTTTCCAATTCGGTTCGGAAATACCGGCGCTTGACATCGAAATCAAGGATTCTGGTGTGATCGACCAGAACAGCGAACGGGCCATCCGACAAATGCACCGTCGACTGACGCAGTATTTGATTAAGAACCGTTCGATGTTTCTCCGCGAATTGCAGGAATTTCTTTTGGTCGGTGGTGAGTTGAGCTGATTTTGGTTTTTGTTGTTGCGGCGGTGGAGGAACGACAATGTTTTGAATCTCTAAGTTTAGGCGATTCTCTTGGACATCGCGCGATTCATCTGTATCAAGATAAACAACATTACTTGACGATTCAAATAATGAAATTGGTGAAATTGGGGCTAAATTACTTGTGAATGATGTTTCAGCTGCGGTCGACACATCGAAGGATGGTGTGAGTGCGCGTGTCGACAATTCCGTGCCGTCCCTATTTGATACATCATTGTGTGCCGGCTGGGCGTGAATCGGCATATTCTCGTCATTGTCAATGAAGATGTCATCATCATCGTCTTCATCGTCGTCGTCTTCGTCTTCATCATCGTCATCCTCGTCCTCTTCGTTTTCCACTTCATTTTCGTCATCATCGTTGTTGCCACGATCCGCATTCGCGTCTCGTAGGTCACCCGGAGATCTTGATGTTGTACTTTGCGTGCCAATTTGATTTGGCGGTGTTGAGGATGCGTGAACGAGGAAGAATGCTTCCACGGCCGGTTGTAGTACAAGCACCGCGTGATGATCATTGGTTTCTTCCAGTTCTACCAAGCACTCGCTTAGTGTGTTCCATAGATGATCCAACTGCAGGAGTTCACTGAGCGGCTGCATTTCGACTGGATCAACATTCACTTTGGACACTTTGGCAGATGACTTATTAGTATTGTTGGTGCTTCGACTCCGGTTTCCGTCGTTCTCATTTGACGTCGAGGCAACATTGCTGAATGCCGATTGCAACTGCTGATCGGATGTTGGAGCCGACGACGATGCCGACTGGGTGTTGGTTGACAACACGTTGCTGGTGGACGAGGAGTCTTTGGTGATATTCTCTTTGACAGCCTCGCGTATTTGGATGATGACCTTGAGTATGCGCAGGAAAAATGCTTGACTGGCGGTCTTCGATATCAGCGGAACCATCGACGGTAACTGCAGCTCGCAGCGAGTCTTCTGTTTGGTGGCTGCAGTTATGACAACCGTTTCTTTGGTGAACCGATCCTGTAGAATGCCTTTTGAAGCCGATGCCAATAGCATCGCCGAGGCGGATACAGTCGCAGAACTTACATTCGATGCCATGGCATTTTCATAAGTCTCACTGATTACAGTCGAAGACGACATCGACGTTGAAGTCGATGCAGATGCGGACAACGTTTCGCTGCGGCTCCTCTGGTTCAGTCTCCGCAGTTCCATCATCAAATCGTTTATCTGGCTTTGCACGACATTCGCAAGATACTTGGCACCGTCAATCAGCAGATTTAAAATGAATGAGCGTGTCACGTCGGAGCATTGGCTCAGATTCAGCAACAGAGAGGTGGCGTCTTCTAAGCCTTCTTCTGAGCACGATTTCAGGGTCAGGACCTCGATGGCTAACCGCAAAGTATCCTGCGATTCTGGCAAGCAATTTTCATCAATTTGCATTTGGTTCGATTTCGTTCGATTGCTGCTCTCGGCATCGTTTGCAGACTTTGGTTCTTCAGCACTTGAACCGGAAATCGGTTCGGCATCCGTTTGTGCAGGTGTTGATCCGGTTGCTGTTCCTGTTGTATGAGCAGATGATCCCGCCACATTAGCAGTCGTAGTGCTTGTATTTTGCTGCTGGACCGCATCCGGTAAACCAATCGATATGAATGACAACAGTCGCAGCAGCTTATCAGTCAGAACGGTGTTCTTCAAAATTATGTCAAAGGACAGCATTGAAATCAGCTGACCAAACGGTGATTCGGAAAATGATGTAATTTCCGTTTCGGCAAAATCCTGTGAACGTACCGCCGATGACGACGATGATGTTGAGGTGACGTCGCGATTCGATTTTCCGGGAGTTTTACGTTGCTTTGCTTTCATTTCCAAGCGCAACAGAATGTCCCAAAAGTTGGTTGATTTCCCAAGTTTTTGATAGTCTGTTTGAGTGGCCGAAGCGCTAGTACCCGGTTGACTCTCTTGCCCTTGCGGTTTATCGGATTTGCTACTCCGGTGGTTCTTCTTGATTGGCAAGAAATTCGACGGGAAGTTCTTGGCTAATGAAATCAACAAGTCCAAAGCGTGCCGGCACACAACATGCGATGCCTGCGGATGAATAGCTACCGAATAGTCGCCGATCGTCGATGAGATTGCAGCTAGATTTTCATCTTTGTCAATTTGCATTCGGTGCTCTTCAGTGGCATCTGAATGCTGTTTCTTCATGACAATAAACACATTGTTGCGGTTGCCAAGCGCTGCGTCCAGTCTTATGTTCAACCACTGCGGCCGATTGGATATTGCTTGCTGAGATTTGGTCTTGGTTTCCTGATTGCTCTTCTCAATGATCGACAGAATTGTTCGAATTATCCAGTCGCGCGTTGGAATGTGGTAGCACAAATTGCGAATGACCCGATGGAAGCGCAACGTGCAAATCTTGTTGGCTTCGACAAACAGCAAAATTAACAGTGAGGTCAGCGACTCGTGATCTAAAAGCGGCCGGCCTTGTTGCTCCATTCGCAAATCGGCCAAGATGCTGCTGCTACCACCAGCCATGGTTGGGTCGCGAATGCCGCTTCCGTTCCCCTCAATGGACGCTCCCGATGCGGTCACTCCCCAATTGGTCCAGCGCATTCGCTGTAGGTTGTGTGCGGAGAATATTGGCTCTGGCAATCGGCTTCTGTAACGCAGCACGGAAGAAAAACTTGGTGACGCGCTGCTCCCTGTGTTACCACTATTTCCACCGCTAATTTGGTTGATTTGCTCTTGCATCTGACGATTTCGACTCTCCCAGTCTCGTCGCAGATTTTGCGCTTCAGCCGCAAGTTCAGGTGGCAGAACGGATATCTGCGAGTCCTCCATGTCAGTCAAGATAGCCTGACGCAAAGATGGCTGGAGATTTTGGAAAAATGCCGCGGCATCCACCGGATCGTTTGGATTTGCGGCAGCCGCTGCTTGACGTTGTTGCTCGATACGTTGCTGTGCGAGCACTTCTTCTTGAATATTCGGTGGCAGTGCGGCCAGAAACTCCGGATTCACTTCGATGATGGCTTGTTGTTCGTTTTGCAGGGCGTTTTGCTGATTTGTGCGCGTTCGCTCTTGCATGCGTTGAATCCTGAACAAAGTAGATCGATTAAAAATCAACGAGCGAGAAATGGTCCGGAAAAATCATACGCCGCCCTTCACCATTCAGCCCCACCCTTAAAGTGAAAACAGGGCAAAGGATATTGTTTTACTCACCGTAAATGCTCTGCAATGACCTCGTCCCGCATATCAGCTGGCAGGGCTGCCAAGAAAGATGGGTCGATGCCATCCGGAATCGGCCCTAATTCAGAGCCTACACCTGCAGTGGCATTGATGTCGCTCAAAACTGCTGCGATCTGTGGTACAGCATCCGCCGAGGATTGTGATAGTTGATCTTGTGGTTGTGGTTGTCGTTCCAGCGAATTCGAGTCGTCGGGTATGATTTCGATGCTGATTGAATCGTTTTGATAACCTTCTTCATCGTTGACTGCACTGAATGCATTAGCGCAAGGGCGAATAAGACGCTGACCTCTCAAAATACGGCGTCCTCTTACGCGGTGGCGTCGACGCTCCCATTGTTCACTACTGTCATTTGCATGGGCTACAGCGTTTTCAGCATTTTCAACACCGTCGAAAACACCTATCTCATTGCTGTCGTTATCGCCGGTACTGGCGCTGGTCGCTTCTGCGGCCATAGACGAAGTGTGCAATCGAAGGCGTTTCGGTTCTTGTTCAGCATCATTGTCATCTTTCTCATCATCGTCTTCATCACCATCGTCGTCATCGTCGCCATGGTCATCTGCGTCGGCCTCCTTCAGACTATTGTCCGAGTTGGTCTTGTTCACGCCATTGCCATCGAACTCATTCTTGATAGCCTTCAGGATCTGTTCGACCTCGTCGACTTGCTCGCTGACATTTTCATTGCCTCCGGTGGACGTGTTGGGCGTGGTCACGGTAGACATCGATGTCTGTTCCAGATGAATCGAAAGCGGCTGTAGTGTGTCGATCGATGGAAGCGTCGATGCTGACGGTAACTCTACTGCTTCGGTTGCATTGCCGACGTTGAACAATTCCTCGTAGCTCAGCAAATGCGAAACTGCATTGTCGCCATCTGTTACCGGCTGAGAGCTTTGCTCGGTGATGTTCAGACTTCCGCCAGATGCAACTTGCTGTTGCTGCTGCAAGCCAATCTGGAAGAAGGGTTCAGTGGAAACCGAAGATGCTATCGAATGGCCACTGTCTGACGCGCTGCCCCCGCCATTGTCCTCATCGTCTTTCTGATTAGATTCTTCCTCTTGAACGTTGCAATCGGATTCGGTCATCTCTTCATTTGACTCGACGTACGAACGAATCAAATTTGGCAAGGGTATGCCATCATCAGCATCGTCGTCTTCCTCGTTGACATCATTTTCGTTGTCAGCAATGTCGTTATCTTCGTTTTGGTTGACCGAATTCTCGACTTCAACATCATCGTCGTTCTTTGACGACGCATCATCCTCTTCGTCTCCATCGTCGTCTTCCTCTTGCTCAGAGTCATCTGTTTCGTCGACTTCATCGCTTTCATAAACTACATCGATTCCTGCTCTTTCGATTATCATGCTGGTGACGGCGTTATTGACGGTGCTTTGAGCTTCCGGTGTGATTTCATTATCGGCGGAGCTCTGCTCTACTCTTTGCGCTTGTGATTGAGTCAGCGGTTGAAGTTGTGCCAGCAATTGATGAATTTCGGATTCCTGCTCAGTGTTTTGTTGAGAGACTGTAGCATTGGCCCGAGGCACCGCTGATCCAGTCGTGCTTCCAGATTCCGTTTGGTTTTCGGCTGATCGTGATTTTGGTTTATTCGACGGAGTGGTCGAGCTATTGCTGTCACTTGTTGATTTCTTCTTGCGGCGGTTTCGCGTTTTGGAGATTTCTAGGGAGCGCTGAGCTTCCAAATCGGGAATCAAATCATTGCACACCGTCAAACAGACATCGGCTTGTGATTCCAGGCCCAAGACTTTGGCTTCCTCTAACCACCAATGCAGTGGAGATGGTGTGTTGTTCAAAGTCGCTGCCAAGCTGCGACCGAATAGATATCCGGCGTGATCCACCAAATTGATGGATTCGCCAGCATTGGCGAACAGTCCATAGGTGTTGTCCATGACGACCACTCGCGTAGCATCGCGGAATGAGGCCGAGCCATTGGCGTTGGCTATCACTTGACCGAGACCGATATTGACATTTTGAGCAACGGATGGCCCTAGCAAACGTTGCAGAATGGCCGGCTGTTGCGAATTGCGACCATTCAAATTCAAATAAGCGCATCTACGTTGTCTATTCGATGATCGTTGTGTGGTACGCAGTTGAATTAATTGCGACAGCGAGTTTGTCGGGTTGCTCGCAGCACCACCACCACTCCCACCTCCGCCATCGCCACTACTGCCACCTCCATTGTTACTGGTAGCTGATCGACCAACAGATGTGCTTATGTGAAGCCCACCGATGCTAACGTTCGATACGCCCGGTGAAACTGAAACAAAAAAATCGATCGGGAATCAGATTGACCTTATGAGAAGTAAGCTCGGATGACTTCGGAGCAGGCTAGCTTCAGCGAGAGTTCAGAGCAAAATAAATATTTATTTCTCAGCGAGCTTACCTGGAGTTGCACTTTCGTTGCTGGCATCTCCATTCCCGGAGAAGCTCTCATCGATGCGTGGAACATTACTAGACTCGAAAATGTTCGGGAAATTGGCGTGCAGTAGGAATTGGCCAGGACTGCTGTTGCTGTCTCCATTGTTGCTAGCATTAGCACCGATATCAACGCCACTAACACCGGCTGCATTTCCACTGCTGCCGGTGGCAACATTGGCATCGGATGCCGGCCCGTTTTCATCGTCGTTGATGTTATTACCGACGCTGACGCCGACTGAGTTGTTAATTCCGCTTCCGTTGCCGGAAGTAACACCGCCGTCGGCATACTGAATCATCAGGATATCTTCGTTGTCACGCTCAAGTTCTGGAATGCTCGGCGACAGATGACGCCCATACACGTGGTCGTACATTTCCATGAACTGGCGGGTTTCCTCGTCAACGTCCAGCTCACTTCGATCCTCTGTTTCTTCCTCGTTTTCGTCGTCGCCCATTTCTGTTTCACGTTCTTCGTCGTTCTCTTCCGACCCGTTGGAATCCGAATCACTGCTGGTATCATCTTCCTCCATTATGAATCGCTCTTCGGTCAACTCAATTGGTTGATGGCCGCCTGCCCCCGCACTGCATGAATTTCCAGTCCCGCCTCCAGACACCGTCATTGGTCCTCTGGCCGCCGTGCTGGACGATCGTTGCGGTTGATTCTCATCCAGTAATGGATCACGCTCCATGAAATGTTCCATCAGTTCTTCCATGGTCGAACCGATGGCTTGAACTTGAGCAACGAGATTAACGGCGCGTTCATTGACGTCACTCACCGACAGTAAATTGCTTCGTTCAGCAGCTTCTGCAATGTGATTTGTTTCGATCGGATCCAAGGCCAAGGTGTCCGACTGTGATTCATCGGGATTTAATGATTCTTGCGTGGCGTTCAAGGTTTGGTTAGCCGCCGATGAGACGCTCGACGGGAGAATGATGTTTTCAATGGTTTCGTCATCGTCATCGTCATCTTGGTCATCGTTGTCGTCCCTATTCCGGAGGTTATCTTCGGCTTCAGCGGTTTCCAACCGACCTCGTACGGCAGCGGTTAGGGTTCGTAGTTGTCGCCGGCGCAATTGGTTTAAACTGCTCTCATTAGCCGAACCTCGACCACTGTCGACTGTGTGTGCTGTGATTTCATTGCTACGGTTTCGGTTCAATTGCAATGAAACTGGGTTCACCGGTTGATTTGACATCCGCAGCAGTTGCTCAAGCGATTTCAGGGCAGTGCCGATCGTGTCGACGGTGTGCGGACTAGACAAATCTAGGCTTTGCGTGATATTAGCTAGGTCAGCGATCAATCCCTTGCGCACCATTATGTTGAAAATGTCATTGCGACGTGGCTGGTGGTGATGCACTCGCATCAAGGCAGGGTTGTCGGGCGGGCAATTTTCGATCATTGTCGGAATGAGAGCCGTCAGTAATTGCAATTGGGTGTGTTTCTCAGGTATTTCTGGCCAGGAAAGTGCTCGCAATATAGCATTTCTCACCTCTGTGACGACTGTGTACTGCGTTATTTGAGAATCAGTAGCCGCAGATAATGCGGCAATCAGCATACGAGCTCCTGAAGAGCACTCGCGATCCGGGTTCTGTTCATTCGAGGGCAACAGATGGTCCAAAATGAACGCCAGTGCTGGCTGCGCTTTGGTCACCAGAGAATTCGGCTGCGGCTGGTATGAGTAGTCCGCCACGATGATGCCCACCGACTGGAACGACCGAACCGCCTCGGCCAATGCCTTCAAAATAGTCGACTTTGGCAAAAGTGGTTTGTCATTTTCAGCCTTCGAGCATGTTATGTTCCATGTATCGTTCGACAATTGCTGTTGCTTAGTTGATGATGTGGCATCAGAGCTGTTTCCGTTGCTGCTAGATGAGGACGTGTGGTGATGATAGTGGTGATGCCGATCGGAGGAACCCGAGTTGCTGTTCATGCGACTGCTACTCATTCCAGAGATCTCAATAGTGGAGTTTGATATCGTCAGCGATATGGACTGTGACGTCGAGCCCGGTCCCATGCTGATGTAGGCGATTTCGTCATCGTCGGCCAAAGGTCGCCGGTGTCGAAACAATGGCTCGTCGCTATCATTGTTGTAGTTGTTGCTATTCGCTGAGCTCGACATGGTCGAGCCTAAGCTGAACGAAGGTCCGATATTGTGACTGTGTTGGTGATGAGACGACCGGTGATGATGGTGGGGCTGTTGATCCGTTTGCGGTTGGGCTTGCGTTTGTTGTTGTTGCTGTTGCTGTTGTTGTTGTTGTTGTTGTTGTTGTTGTTGTTGTTGTTGTTGTTGTTGTTGTTGTTGTTGTTGTTGTTGCTGCTG